>JAOXOE010068012.1:0-30251 GCA_028565055.1 Phoeniculus purpureus
AGGCGGCCGGCTCGGGCGGGGCTGCCCAGGCTCCACCCGTCGCGCGGCGCCCCCTGCCCGCCCGCCTCAGCGCCGCCGCCATGTCACTTCCTCCCGTCCGACGGGGAGACCCTCCCCGAGAGGCTCCTCCAGGGCGCACCCTGACCTGTGGAGCCGCCCCTGTCCTCTAAAACTGCCCCTGCCCCTCCTCCGAGGGCTGCGCCTGAGGGTCGGTGTCTGCTGGTCTGGCCGCTCGCCGTCTCTTAACGTGGCGAAGGGGCCGGGCCGCGGAGGGGCGGCCGCAAGGCGTGAAGGACACCTGAGTGTCTGCCACTCGAGGCGAAATTGGGGAAGAGGACGACCGGCCTGGGTGCTGGGGAGGTAAAACAAGTGCAAGGGGCAGTCATCTGAAAATCCAGTGCCCTGACACACAGCACTGGGCACAAACTGTCCGGAGCGAGAAGCAGCTTCCCTGCTGCGGCAGGGGGATTGGACTAGATGATCTTTCGAGGTCCCTTCCAAATCCCTAATGATTCTATAATGCACAGTATCAAGAACAGAGTCTGTGAAGGACCCAGAGTTCTAGAGGGTGGACATGCCTGCGGTGACACCCCACTGGGACAGCTCTGCAGGGTGAGCAGTGGCACCAGGCTGAAGGTCTCCAGAGGGTGAGGTCTGCCAGGGAAGGCTATGAGGAGCTGCTGGAGCAGAGCCCCATTATAACCCTGGTCTGTAGCATCACTGTTTGCCCCCAATGAACACTTCTCAAAAGTACTCAAAGCAAACATTGCACTAAGGAAGCTGCACTATACATTAAGCAGGAGCAGAAGGAAATAAAAGCAAGACTTCCCTCACTAGTCACTGGAAGACTTTATCTAGGCAGTAGTATCAAAGGCACCTGACACAATGAAGTGTGAAATGTCACTTCTGGGAAGGACAAGAAGCTACAACTCTCAGGGAACAGCAAGAGCAAGGCTGATAATGCTCAAGGGAGGACAAATCTGAAACTGAGAATGACCACAGTGCAGGCAGCATGTTCACCAGTCAGAGTGCTGGTCCACAATACCTCAACAGAGGCATCACAGCGTGGTGCAGCATGCATTGACAGTCCTAGACAAGATGAAGACATTAATCAGGTGCAGAGTCTGACAGGGAATCTAGCCAGCAGCAGGAGGTAGAGGCACAGCTGGAGATAGGACTACGACATGGATCTGTACAGGAAACAAGACAGGAGTCCAAACTGAAGACACATCCATCTACCAGGTAGGAACTGAAGTAGGGTCTGAAGTTCCAGACCTGGGCTGAGATGGAGCCTTTGTCCATGAGCAGAGTGCATGGATGGGGGTCCATGTGAGGCTGGCCAGGGCCATCAGGATCCTGACAGATTCCCACTGGTGGGTGAGCGTGCTGTTCAGGAGATGTTGACTTGGCAACCTTCCTTCCATTTGGTTATGAAGGAGCCGAATCCAGCTCACTGACAGTGGTCTGACTGCTGAACTGTTGTATGGGAAAAGATTGGTCAAGAGTTATTTTCCCAGCCAGACTTTAAAACACTGTCCCTGAGGCTGCATAGAGACATTTCTAGGCAGAGGGAGAAGACAAAATCCCTGAATGAAGCCCTGGAGAGTGTCTGGATTGTAGCAGTTATGTCTTAAGTATACCCTAGTAGCTACTTTAGGCAGCTTTGCTTGTTACACATACAGATTTTTACGATATTATTTCAAAGCCTCTCACTTAGGGTTTCAGTGTTAACCTGAGAGCCAAGGGTCCAAAAGCCAGGCACCCTGATGCCAAGTATTGTAGTGCCTGAGCACCTGGCATTGAGACCAAGCTCTCTGCAGCTGGTTATTTGCATGTTCCCCTTTTCCATGGAAGCCACAATAAATATCTGGCTTTTTGCTGTCATTAGCATTAAGCCATAACTGAGTTGAACAGGACGTATAGATACTTCACACCTGAGCAAACTCTTGTGAAAAAATAAATCCTGGCTATGGTGCAGTACATCTGTCAAAAATCTAACCAAGAAAATGTGAACAATAAATCCCTCTTATTTAATTTGGTGTTTAAAAGTTAAATGTATGAAGCTTATGATCCTATTAGGTACTGTGGTAAAAACTGAGACTGTAAAGCCCATAGCAAAACAATTCTTCTGTATTAAGAGCAAGATTTGCAAGGTCCTCAATGTATTTTTTTAGGTGCTATGAATGAGGATAAAAAGCAATTGGATATTCTTTCCTTAAACTTTACCCTCCGGAGCACTGAATAGAGTATGTTAATATTTATACACCCAATTAAGAATAAAACCACCATATGGCCAAGGGCAGCTAAATTAAACTTCTTAAGGTCTCAGTTTTGCCATTTCCTTCTGAGTGCTTGACTTTGCAACCTCAGTGAAGGTCTTTCCTTGTGGCTTGTGGACATGCAAATGCCTTATTTGCATCGGGCCAGACCCAGCTCTTGAGTCAAGAGCTTACAGCAGGTGGTGATGATTCCTCCCAGCTCACTGTGTGCGAAATGTGTGACTTTCAATGAGTTTAACTTTCAACGAGTTTCCTTGTAAGAAAAAAAGCAAAACAATGACAAAGAAACCCACAAAGAAACAAAAGCAACACAAACAAAAAAAAAATCAAACCAAGAAACCCCAGGCTCCTGCTGGTCGAAGCACAGGAATACAGATATCTGTCATGGTGGAAGATCTGTATCAGGAATAGTGTGACCAGCAGGAGTAGGGAAGTGATTATTCCCTTATACTTGGCACTGATGAAGCCACACCTTGAGTACTTGGTTCAGTTTTGGTTGCTTCAATACAAGAAAGACATTGAGATGCTAGAGAAGGTCCAAAGAAGGGTGATAAGGTTGGTGAAGGGTCTGGAGACCTTGTGAGGTGCAGCTGAGGGAGATGGGGCTGGTTAGTCTGAAAAAAAGGAGGCTGAGGAGAGACCTTATCACTGACTACAATTACTTGAAAGGAGGTTATAGAGGTGAGTGTTGGTCTTTTCTCATAAGTAACATGTGATAGGACAACAGTACATGGACTCTTATTGTGCCTGGGGAAGTTTAGGTTGGGCATTAGGAAAAACTTAATGGAAAGGGTCATCAGGCCTTGGAACAGGCTGTCCAGGGAGTGGGTTATATTGTCATCCCTAAATCTGTTTAAAAGTCATGTAGATGTGGAGCTTAGGGACAGGGTTTAGCAGCAGGCTTGGTACAGATTGGTTAGTGGTTCTATTCAATGATCTTAGAGGTCTTTTCCAACCTAAATGATGAATGACTCTATGAAATTAACTGCTTGCTGGTTCTAGCAGCTGAACCCCAACTCTGCTTCCCATATGTATGTTTAAGTGCCTTGTTGTACATTCTATTTCAAAATTTAATCACAAGAAAAGAGCCTGTATATTCTGGGAAGTTCTGCAGTTCAAGCTACACCAGCCTAGAGAAAGACACAGCATCTATAGCATTGATGATGCCAGACTGGTAGGGTAAATACTGTATCAGGATGCGCTACAGTACACTGCCACAAGCAGCTGGACTCAAGAAACCCAGAGTGCTCTTGCTGCATGTCTTATGGTTAAATTCTGTAATATCTAATAAGGGGCAGACTATAAAAGGCACAGTTTCTGCATTTGAAAGCATCAATAGTGTTCCATTTCTGTGTAGACTGTAATAAAGTCTGAGCTGCAGGGTGTTCCTCTATGCAGGCAGTAATAGGAAGCCTTTCCTGTACTGGGCATATCTATCTGTATGACATATGTGGGAAAGTAATAGTGTCTGTGATCTCTGCTGCTTTTCTGGGGCTTGATTAAAATCAGCTAATGAGTTCAGGAATCACTGAAAGGATTGATGCAAGTGGATAGTCTGGGTCAATGGGCAGAGGCCAACAGGATGAGGTTTAACAGGGCCCAGTGCAAGGTCCTACACTTTGGCAACAATAACCCCCTGCAGCTACAGACTGGGGGATGAGTAGCTGGAGAGCAGCCTGGCAGAGAGGGACCTGGCAGTACTGGGTGACACCTGGCTGAACACGAGCCAGCAGGGTGCCAAGGTGGCCCAGAAGGCCAATGGCATCCTGGCTTGGATCAGCAATAGTGAGGCAAGCAGGACAAGGGTTGTAACTATCCTCCTGTACTGGGCACTGGGGAGGCCTCCCCTCAAGTACTGGGGGCAGTTCTGGGCCCCTCACTTCAAGAAGGATACTAAGGTGCTGGAGCAGGTCCAGAGGAGCAAAGAGGCTGGGGAAGGGACTGGAGGGGAAGGCTGATGAGGAAAGGCTGAGGGAGCTGGAATTGTTTAGCCTGGAGAAGAGGAGACTCAGAGGGGACCTTCTCCCTCTCTACAAAGGGAGGTTGTAGTCTCAGGTGAAGGGGGGTGTCAGGCTCTTCTCCCAGGCAACTAGCAACAGGATAAAAGGGCAGGGCTTGAAACTGCCAGTGGGGAGCTAGGTTAGATGTTAGGAAGCCCTTCCTCAGGAAAAAACTGATCAGACACTGGAGTGGAGTGCCCAGGGCAGTGGTGGAGTCCCCATCCTCAGAGGTGTTGAAGGACAGCCTGGACATGGCCCTGAGTGCCCTGGTCTAGCCACTGTGGTGATGTTAGGTCCTGGGCTGGACTGGATGAGCTCAGAGGTCTTTTCCAGCCTCAATCATTCTGTGATTCTGTGATATGTCATGGCTCCATGACTGCACAATTTTTTTTCTTAAAGACACCAGATGAAAGAAAATAAGTACACATAGGGTAATATAATTTTTTATCAGTTATTTTAAATATAAGTCTACAAATGAAAGGTACTGATACAACATACTATTGAAATGATAGAAAGTCTAATACAGTGTGGATATATGATTAGGTATGACAGTGGGGGATGGCAGTGAAAAAAATCTCACCCTCATAGCCTGTGTACCTAGGTTTCTGGGGCAAGTTTCTCTAGCATGGACTAACCTAACTGGGACACCCACCATCTCCTCTACCTCAGACCCATGTACATACATTGGATCCACTGTTGTCATAGAATCATTGTGGAAAGAACCTCCAGGATTATCAAGTCCAGCCCTCATCCCAACATCTCCCTAACCCCTAGACCATGGCCTCAAGTGCTCTAGCTACTTGGTTTTTTTAAACACATCTCCAAGAATGGGGACTCCACCATGTCCCTGGGCAGCCTGTTCCAGTGCCCAACCACTCCCTCAGGAAAGAACTTCTCTAATGTTCTGTGATTCTGTGTGATAGATTTGTTTAAAACCCTGCATGTTGTAGTAGAGCTCACTAATTATTCACAAAGACACCACACTTCATAAATCTTATGGGAATCGCAGAATCATTCAGGTTGGAAGGGACCCTTGAGATCAGCAAGTCAACCGATAACCCTATTCTACCTATAGTTCACCACTAAACCATATCTCTAAGCACCGTATCTTGGAGATTCAAGGGTTATTTTTAGTGGTACCCCCAGAAACTGAGGGGGTCTGTGAGCAAATTAGAAGTTCATTAGAGAAAAGGAGTGAAATCCAGATAAGATTTTGTACTGGTTTTGCCAGCTACCTATAGTACCACTGAAAAGAGTGCACTGACCATGTATAAAGTCTAACCCCACTAAATAGGGCAAATCTTTTACTCTAGTTTCCTCCAGCCAATCCTTTTCTTCCTCTGAAGCTGTAGTCTTGGGAACTTATGCATTTCCAGTGTCGAGAGACTGTTCTCCTGCCTGAACCCCTTATTTTTTCCATTTTCCAAGATTTGGCCTGGTCTTGCTCTTAGTGGCACTTCATCAATTTCCATGGTTGCAGATGCAGCTCTAGAGCTGGCTATTGCATGAGGCTACTGTAGTAGGAAAAATACTACATTCCAGAGACAAGGAAAATTGTTTCTGAGTACAAAACTCTTAAGTGAGCAGAAAAAAACATTCAACAGGAATGTTTTTACATAAAATAACTGGAAAATCTGACCATCCCTTGCCAGCAGCAGCAGCTCAGAAAGAAAAAGATCCAGAAAATGAAGAGCAAGACTGGACACCTGGACTAAGAAGCCCAGACCTTCTCGTGCTTTTGAACACCACAGTACTTTGAAGACAGACTGTAATGAAAACACTGTTGAAAGAGGGATGGTATACTTTCTGAAGTTAAATTGCCTCAATGCCAAAGATACTTTGGGTGCCTTGCTGGCATCTATTAGTGTTTTACCTTTGAATCCCTAACCATAATATTGTATGCATGTTTGCTTCCAGTTCTGTACCACACTGCTGTCTTGCAGCCTGTGCACAGAGCAAAGCTTAAAAGGAGTTGCCAGAGATGTAAGAAAGGCACATCATGCAGGGATGCCTTTTGGTAGGTGCAAGCCAAGCAATGGTGCCACACATTTTCCCTTTCCAAAACAGTCCCAGGCACCCTGCCATGGCAGAGACTTTCCATAATTGCTATCAGACACAAAAGATCAGGCCATTCCTGTAAGAGCTTGTTTTTGCCTCCAGCTGCCCCCATGTGCTGCCTGCATTCTTACCCACCCCAGCCCTAAGCATGGCCTCCAGCACAATTCACATTAATGCCCAGCACTGCTTCAGTATAAGGGCCCTGGTTCATTTTGTACACTAGAAACCAGCCCTTCCATCTCTGCTTCATGGCACCAGCTGCCCCATTGTATCTTCCTCCCTTCTGTTCTTACGTTGTATGAAGAGCTCTGGGCTCAGGGGATAGCTAAGGGTGATAAAGCAGGGTGTGGAGCTAGTCAGCAGCCTGCATCCTGCAAAGGATGGTGGTGAACAAAGGCTGTTCACTCAGATGACTCCTTTGTGGGTGATGTGAAATTGCAGTTGTGAATTTGCAATGGCAATCCACTTCCTTTGGAAAAAAAAATAAAAAAATCACAGCAATTTATACTAATTAGCAACCACTTACAAACCATGGCAGGCTGTCCTGAAATCAATCCTCCAGTTCCCTGGGCATCCCATTGCCTGAGACTGCTGGGTCCCTTGTCACCAATTTAATAGGTTCCTCAAGCCTGAGGTATAGGCCCTGCTCCAGTTACCTCTTCAGTAGGAAGCTGAGCTAAAGTGACCTTATGGCTAAATGCCCAAGTGGCTCAGCCAGCAATTGGGCAGTTCTCTCACTTAAAGGGCAAACCGGCTGGAGATGGCAACCTAAACCTAGAACTAAGGCACTACCATAGCACAATCACTAGGTGAGACCTCATCAGAGTGCTGCCTGCTTCACAAACGGGTCTCAAACACTCCAGGATGTGTGTACCAACCACAAGTTTAGATTATCCCTCATGAAAGCTGTTCAAGACAGTAGACAGAAAGAACTGTTCTCCGAGTAAAACTGACTGTATAGCCCAGCACTGATGTTGAGAAAAGCAGGCAGGCCTGAGATGTTCCAGCATGAAACCTAACCTTGAGGCTCAGGAAGGAAAACCAGAACAGGACCTTAGTAGGAAGAGGAGCTTTTCACAGGAACTTGAGAGACTGGTAAAAGAAAACATCTGCCAGCAAGATGAAGAATGAAGACAACAAGCACTGAGGTAAAAGAAAAAAATGACAAGGCTCTGGTCCCCAAGAGTCCTCCACTTTCTCAGCACACATAGGACAAAGCAGGTACATTGGCTAACCAATAAGATGCTTTGAATTCAAGTGGCAATCAGCTTTAGAACTAGAATTGCAATCTCCAGTAGATGTTTTCTACATCATTAGTGTATGAAGATAGTTTTGGACTGTATAAATGACAGCTGCTTTCATGATTCAATAAGCTAACTTTGTGGATGACCAGTTAGCTCCCAGCTCTGCGCAAACCTGCAATAAAGAAATACCTCTGCTCTGCGCGTGGATCAGCTCTTTGCACTCTGTATGAAGGATCCCTCTTTTAGTACAACAGCATCAACATTGCTTTGACTGGATGTGTGTGTATATTCAGAAGGCGTCAACACTACTTTTACAGAATCACAGAATCACTCTGCTTAGAAAAGACCCTTGGGATCATCAGGACCAATCATTAGTCCTACTCTGCAAAGTTCACCTTAAACCACGTTCCTCAAAACCACATCTAAACAATCTTTAAGCACATCTAGGGATGGAGACTTAACCACCTCCCTGGGCAGCCCATTCCAGTACCTGCTCACTCTTTCTGTGAAAAAAAAATGTTTCCTCATGTCAAGTCTAACCCTCCCCTGTTGTAGTTTGAACCCATTCTGTCTTGTTCTATCACCAAATGCTCATGAGAAGAAACCAGCACCAACTTGTTCACAACATCCTTTCAGGTAGTTTTAGAGACTGATGAGGTCTCCTCGCAGCCTCCTCCAAACTAAAGAGCCTCAGCTCTTTGAATTGCTCCTCATAAGATTTATTCTCCAGGCCCCTCACCAGCTTTGTTGCCCTCCTTCACACTCACTCCAGCACCTTGATATCTCTCTTGTATTGAGGTGCCCAAAACTGAACACAGTACTCAAGGTGCCAGTGTACTCATGTACATCAGTGCTGAGTACAGGGGGACAATCACCTCCTTGCTCCTGCTGGTCACACGATTTCTAAAACAGGCCAGGATGCCATTTGCTTTCTTGGCCACCTGGGCACCCTGCTGACTGTAGCATTGCAGGGGGTTGGTGTGGCCCAAGTTCAGGACCTGGTACTTGGTCTTGTTGAAGCTCATCCCATTAACATTGGCCCATCGCTCCAATCTATCCAAGTCTCTCTGTATAACTTCCCTACTCTTGTGCAGATCAACACTCCCACCTATCCTGGTATCATCTGTGAACTTGCTGATGATACACTCTGTGACCTTATTGAGATCATCAATAAAGACATTAAACAGAAATGGTCCCAACACTGAGCCCAAAGAAAACACAGGAAATACCAAAGCTGAGTATGATGCATGTCCGGATTTTTTTGTGTGATGTTTTGAAAACTGATTGGGCTGAAGGACCTGGATTAGTCTTCAAAGACACTTCCTGCTCTATAGAGAGTCCTCCATGTCATCCTGCTGTCATTTACTGCTGGAGTTCAGGTGCCCCTGAGCTCAAGCCACCAAGTGTTAACAGAAAGAGACTAGTATAGGCACACAGCCTGGTGAGCCCACGTCTTTGTCAGCTCCTGGATCTGCTACTGCTTAGCACAACCATTCTGAATGATTTGACAGTGTCTTATTCATCTGCTCACCTCCATGCTAGCAGAGTGCTACCAGTCCTACAAACCCCACTGATTCATAATTTTTCCAATCTGAATAATACAGCTAGTGTCATTTTCTACTCACCAGCTCTGAGATGACTAAGAATCACTCACCCAGGGAGCTCTGGGATCTGTCAATCAGTCAATTCAGCCAAAAACCAGTCCATATAACCACTCTGAATCTACAGCTTTTCACATCTTTTTTGAGCCACGGGTGTCCCAAGTATTACCAATCCTACCAACAAAGCCTGCTGCCTCCCAGTCGTGTTGGCCATAAAAGGTACCATGAATCTGAGCTGGCTGCGCTAACTGCAGTAAATCCACAGCACTGAGCAATCCCCTTCCATTAATGACAGCAATCCCATTTCATTAATAACAGCATCTCTTCACCAGCTGCTCCTTGGTGACAGATGGCTGCAGCTGACTCCTGAAGCACTGCTTCTCTTGGCACCAGCAGTGAGTTGTAGCATTCGAGACAATATAACCTACTAGTCTGAGTTTGTTTATACAATGGAAGTGTCCCTTCTGTTGTCTTATTTCCCTGTACTTTTTAATTCACGGGGGGAAATACACCCCAAAACAACCACAAAAATCTGTTTATTTCAACATGGATTCAGCAAAACCAAAACACATGGCTGAAAAACCTCCACCTCACGCTAGCACTGTTACAAGATCTACATCAGGCAGCATGATACCATCACGAAAGCTGATTAAGAAGTTTTTTGCTAGAGGGAAATCTTTCTATCTAGCAGGTATGAAGTGCTTTCTTTCTAAATTCAAATACCTTATTTTGCAAAGAAAGGAACCCTGGAAACAAATCCCATGCATTGGCACTGGTCACTCAGAATGTTAGAGATGGGAGAGGACCTCGAAAGATCATCCAATCCACTCCCTTCGCCACAGCAGGATCCCCTAGATCCAGTTGCACAGGAACATGTCCAGGCGGGTTTTAAGTGTCTCCAGAGGAGAGTCCGCCTCTCACTGTGTTCTTTCACCCTCACTGGGAAGAAGTTCCTTCTCATATTCATGTGGAACTGCTTACGTTTCAGCTGACACCCGTTGCCCCTTGTCCTATCATTGGATACCAATGAGCAGAGCCTGGCTCCATCCTCCTGACACCCGCCCTTCACATATTGATCAACATTCATAGGGTCACCCCTCAGTCTCCTTTTTTCCAAGCTCAAGAGACCCAGCTCCTTCAGCCTTTCCTCATCAGGGAGATGCTCCCCTTCATCAGCTCTGTGGCTCTGTGCTGGACTCTCTCCAGCACCAATGTGTCCTGGAACTGAGAGGCCCAGAACTGAGCACCATATTCCAGATGTGGTCTTAGCAGGGCAGAGTAGACAAGGAGGAGGACCTCTCTTAATATAGTAACCACCTCCCTTCTAATCCACCCTAGGATGCCATTGGTCTTCCAATTGCAATCCTAACTGCACCCTGTGCATCATCACTGGTGGGGTCCAACTGCCTTCAGAGCACTCTGTGGATTTTGCCATCATGTTTCAGCTCTTCGTGGAATGGAACCCTGTGGGAACCCTTCAAGGGTCACTTGCCTGCTGCTTGTTGTCCTGTTACTACAGCAGAGCTCACAAGAAGGGGTAGGGGAAGTGGGAAAAATGAGATACCAGTCACTTGAGTCAGGACACCTTAAGGCAATAACACTAGACTACGTGAATCAAAACAAGGCTTTGTACAAGCAGCTAAAGTATTACTCATATGACTCTGCAGCTAGATGGAGGCAACAAGGAACAGGCTTGGGCAGCAGAAATTGTTTAGTTTTATAGATAAAATATTTTAGGTATGTTTGGGAACGTAAATGCCATTTCTGAGGGCAAACAAACAGACAAAATCTTTCAACAAGAAAGTAGCTTTTCAAAGACTCAGAATAGTTTGGCCTGGAAGAGACCTTCAGGATCATCACGCCCAACCTTTTCCTAGCCTGATAAAGCTAGGAAACTAATCCATGTCCTCCAATGGAAGGTCTACCCTTTTCTTAAGCACCTTCGGGGATGGAGACTCAACCCCTCCCTGGGCAGGCCCTTCCAACCCTTTCAGTAGAGAAATTCTTCCTAACATTCAACCTGAACCTCCCCTGGCACAACTTAAGGCCATTTTCCCTCATCCTATCACTGGCCACTAGTGAGAACCAGGGAGGAAGATGGTAAACCTTCTTTCCCACATTATTTCACTTAAAAGCAATGAGTTAGTTTTTTTCTATTTTACTTGTAGTTTCCTATAACCCAGCATTGTGCCTAGAAGCTAGTTATTAAGAGTGTATTTTTGGAAACACAACCATCACTACTTTTAAAATAACTTAGAGAAAAATCTAACTCTGTATTATTGGAAGTTGGCAGCAAAGGGGAGCCAGCACAGTAGCAGCAGAGGGAGCAGGTAAAAGCAGACCTCAAATGCTCATCAGGAATAATACACTAAGCTACAACTTCCCTAACTTCAAATATCAGCCTTATTAATGATCACCTCACACTACAGCATCTGGCACTCAAGCTGATAAAAATAGAGTTATTAGGAAGATGCTGAGGTATTTGTGGCCCCACTGATTGCAATATCTTAATTAGACAAGAGCTTAATCTCATAGTGTTGCACCCAGCTTGTTTACCTGAGTGACTGCAGAAAGGTTGTGCAGCACCACATGGGGTGGCAGGCAGGAATGGGATGGATCTGCAGCTCTGTAGAAATGAAACTGTACCTTGACCTGACATGCATCTTGTCAGCAAAGACTATAGGGAGCCTTTCCTTCTCTTGGCTAAGTATCAGACATCAACTGTGATCAGGTGTAACAGGTTAACTGAATGGGTGGAAAAGGGGTGGATGTGGTGCTGGTTTCAGCTAGGCTAGAGTTAATTTTTTTTCCTAGTAACTGATACAGGGCCATGTTTTGGATTTGGTCTGAGAATAAGGCTGATAACACGCTGATGGTTCAGTTGTTGCTAAGGATTGCTTGTTCTAAATTAAGAATTTTTCAGTTTCCCACGCTCTGCCAGCGAGGAGAGCTGTGGGTAGAGGGGAGCATGGCCAGGACAGCTGACCTGAACTAGCCAAAGGGATAGTCCCTATCACAGACTACCCTGATCAGCATTTAAACTGGAGCTGGCTGAGGGGAATCAATCACTCTGAGGCATCGGTTGCCAGCTGATGAACAATTACACTGAGCATCACTTGTCTTCTTGGGTTTTATTTCTTGTCTTTTAAAAAGAAAAAAAAACTAGTAATATTTTATGATTTTATTTATTAAAATATTCTTATATCAAACCATAAGCTGTACTTTTTTTTTTAATTCTTCTCCTCATCCCACTGGGAGCAGGAAGCCCACTGGGAGCAGGAAGGAGTGAGCAAGTGGCTGTGCGGTACTTAATTGCTGGCTGGGGTTAAACCATGATACAGATGTAAACCTGGTGTAGCTCCATGGGTTGCCATGATGCCAGGTACTCATTTACACTAGAGGATGCTGTGATGCTTTCACTGTGCTTTGCCAACATAGCTAAGGGCCTTTTTAGCAGACAAACTAAGGCAAATCTTGTAGGGGCACTTTCAGATGTTATTAGGCTCCTAGCTGTCCTTCCTGCCCTCTTAAGCTATTGATCCTGCATCCTGCAGAAGATGAAGGAACAACAGGTGTCTGTGTCTTAACTGCTCCCAGGCACAGCCCAGGTTCTCAACAGAATCACCTCTGAAGGTGAACTGCTCTGTGGTAACTGTTCACAAGAAGGCGGCAAGTAACAGAAGAAGGGCAGGTCACACAGGCAGGCACAGTATGGTCTTCAGCCACTTCAGCAACATTCTTCAGAGGGTGTTTGCCAAGGTCCTTGCTGACATCTGATCTATGCAGAAAGGTATGGAAGGTGCACTGACTTGCCTCCCAATTAGCTCTCCTAAGGAGAGGGCAGAGCATTCTGAGTAGCAAAACATGACCACAGTATGAGGTACCAATGTTTGGAGAGCTAACAAGTGTTGCAGTGCGCTGGTTCTGTTTAGATTTACATGCTACACACACAAAAAACCATCAAAATGTGTGTTGCAAAGCTAAGCATCCAGAGATGTTAATGCCAGAATGAAAGCTGCCTGTGCAAATTTGCTGCCTCCTCTGGGGGTCTTCGTATGTGACGCAGGTTTCAGTTTACATGGCTGCCAGTTCTTTTTCCACAGACCCCTTCCCATATTCAGAGGAAAGACCAAGAAGGCCTCACTGAGTGGGTAGTTACTCAAAACTGTTTTATCTTCCTTGTTCAATGTGTGTGGCAGCAACACGAGCTCGTATTTATTGCACTTGGTTACACCCTCATGGGCTTTTTTAATAGTACTGACTCTTACAGTGGCCAAGTTTAGTTTCACAATGGATCTGTGAAGGGAGGCCAGGGACATGAGTCTGATCCTGCCGTTTTTACCCTAGGTGGTGAGTAGCTTACCCCATGATTACTGGTGCTGCTCTTCAGCAGAAGGAATGAAAATTCAGGCCAGATTACAATCAGTGAATTCACGCTTCTTTTAAATGCCCCACCTTGCACCAGAATGGTGTGTGAGAGCATGATAGTCATCATCTGGGATGAGCCAGGTTCTCTGAGAGATGTGGAATGAACTTTTAAACATGCCTTATACTTTCTCTATCACAAAGCTCTTCAGTGATGTATGACCCTAGATCTGGACAGGCTGCGTCAATGGGCAGAGGCCAAGGGGATGAGGTTTAACAAGGCCAAGGGCAGGGTCCTACACTTTGGCCACTATATCCCCTTGCAGCTACAGACTGGGGGATGAGTGGCTGGAGAGCAGCCTGGCAAAGAGGGACCTGGCAGTACTGGGAGACATCCAGCTGAACAGGAT
Source organism: Phoeniculus purpureus (assembly GCA_028565055.1). Lineage (NCBI taxonomy): Eukaryota > Metazoa > Chordata > Aves > Bucerotiformes > Phoeniculidae > Phoeniculus > Phoeniculus purpureus. Next base: position 13,958 of record JAOXOE010068012.1, read on the forward strand.
CCAGCAGGGTGCCCAGGTAGCCTGGAAGGCCAATGGCATCCTGGCTTGGATCAGCAATAGTGTGGCCAGCAGGGCTACGGCTGTAATTATCCTCCTGTACTGGGCATTGGGGAGGCCTCTCCTCCAGTCCTGGGGGCAGCTCTAGGCCCCTCAATTCAAGAAAGACATTGAGGGGCTGGAGCGGGTCCAGAGGAGCAATGAGGCTGGGGAAGGTACTGGACAGAAAGTCTGATGAAGAGAGACTGAAGAAGATGGGGGTGTTTAGCCTGGAGGAGATTCAGGGGGGACCTTCTTTCTCTCCAGCTCCCTGAAGGGAGATTGTAGTCCAGTGGGGGTCAGGCTCTTCTCCCAGGCAACTAGCAACAAGACAAGAAGGCAGGGCTTGAAGCTGCCAGGGGAAGGTTAGGTTGGATGTTAAGAAACTCTTCCTCATGGAAAGGGTGATCAGAGCCTGGACTGGACTGCCCAGGGCAGTGGTGGAGTTCTGGTGATGTCTGGTAATAGGCTGCTCTGGATGATCTGAGAGATCTGTCCCAGCCTCACCAATGCTGTGATTCTGTGCCTGTGCTGGTACACAGCAGGCTAAAAAGACCTTTTTACTCCTGACATCTTAATCTTGTGAGGGAAAGAAATGAGGTGGTGTTAAATATCAGGAGATGTGTCTGGTAATGCCATTGATGAAGCTGCTGGAGCTGAGACAATGACTGCATTAATAAGAAAGGATTCCAGATCTTTCTCTCTTCCTTCACGTAATTCAATAATTGATTGAATAGTTCTCAAAATTTGAGTTTTCTTTTGGGAGTAGGCCAGCACAATCCTGTACGAGCATATATGAAGGGAACTCATGAGATCATCTTGTCTGGGCCTACAGCTTGTAAAGACAGTGTTCTCTTCCACAGTGGGGTGTAGGTAGTAGGAAACAGCATTCTTCTTTGGAGCAAGCAGTACTGCTTAAGAAACACCATACATCATTTACCTGAGGCTTGCTAAAGCTCTGCTAGGGCTTCTTTATTAGTCTAATACAGATGTTTAAGTGAACACAACTAGCAAAATACTATGACATAAGTTGTTTGCTGGAAAGGTAGCAGGAAATCAATGTTGGGTGCATTCATAGAACTCGTGGAGTTCTGAAGAAGTAAACACTGATTTAAAGTTTCTCAAGGTCAGATTTTTCCATCCTGCTTAGCATTCAGTGCCAAAGAAGTCTTACCTGTTATATTTTGTATATGAATGCACTGCTTTTGCTTAGGCACCAACAGGTGGCGTTTGGTTTTTTTCAAAGAACATCTGATGGTGACCTTTGACAACTCATCCTGCTTTGGTTTCCTGAGTGGGAGCTGAGTGCTTACAAATGTCAAATTCCAGCTATGAGAGCAGACTACACCCCAGCTCACCCAGGTGATTGATTACACTTTTTATGAGCAAGAAGTTGCACTGCCACAGCCATCACTCATTGCAGGGATCTATTGGGACATGCCCTCCATGAGGGGGGAAGGGGCTTGTGAATATTCTAGACTGACAAAGACCTTAAAAAAATAGTGCAATATAATGGCATAGAATGATAGAATCATAGAATCATCGTGGCTGAAAGGACCTCCAGGTTCATCAAGCCCAGCCCTCATCCCAACAGCTCACTAACCCCTAGACCATGGCCTCAAGTGCTCTAGCTACTCAGTTTTTAAACCCCTCCAGGGATGGGGGCTCCACCACCTCAATGGGCAGCCTGTTCCAGTGCCCAGCCACTCTCTCACTAAAGAACTTCTTCCTAAGATCCCATATAAACCTCCCTGGACCCAACCTGAGACCATTTCCCCTCATCCTATCATCAGTAATTTGGAAGAAGAGACCAGCAGCAGTCTTGCTACAACCTCCTTTGAGGTAGCTGTAGAGAGCAAGAAGGTCTCCTCTCAGCCTCCTCTTCTCTAGACTAAATAAATGCCAGTTCCCTCAGCCACTCTCCATAGGGCCTCTTTGCTAGCCCTCTCCCCAACCTTGTTGACTTTCTCTGGCCCGCTCCATTCCCTCAGTGTCCTGCTGATTCTGTGGCACCCAAACCTGGACCCAGTACTCAAGGTGCAGTGTCACGAGTGCAGAATCTAGAGGCACCATCACCTCCCTACTCCTGCTGGTTACCCCATTCCTGATCCAGATGTCTCAGAATCCTCATCGTGGCCCAGTTTCAGGAATGGGGCTACTCTTGGAGTGAAAGCTGACCAACAGTGGGCAAAGTAACTAATTGTTATTGGGCCATTCCCAACCCTGAAGCACAAGGCCGTGCAGAAATGTTCATAACATACAAGAGAATCTTGATTATGAAGGCTGGAAGCTTAATAATGCAGGTGTTCCAAACAGAGCTGTTGTGTTCTGAGGGACTGACCATGGTTTCACTTAATAAAAGTTTTACCCTTTATCAGGAGGTAGAAGCAGTCTCAGTGATAAGAAGGCAGCAGGAGCTGTGTGCCAGGTTTTTGGGCTTTCACAGAGCTCGTAGCTAGTTTGCAGGCTTTGTGGAAGGGGAGCTGGGGCTTTGCAGTGAGCAGGGTAGATGCTAAGAAACAGTTTTGTCCTGCATCTTCCCCTGCAGAGATCTTGGTGATGAAAATCAGCACTCTGAGAAGCACCTCATCTGCCTGCCCTGGAAACGGGGATGTTCAAGGGACTGATAAGGGGAGGTGAATTCCTGTTACCAAGGCAATGATGACAAAGCCCTCTGAGATAATTTCCTTCCTGGTTCTAGAGCTTCCAGAAGCTCTAGATTCTAGATCTGTTACCCAGGCCCCAAGTTGTGGCAAAGTCCAGACTGTTCCACCACAGAAAATTGAGATCAGTGGAATTCTCCGAGTGAGTCTAGAGTTAATCGATGTGAGATGAGTGAATTTCTCTCCCTCCAGGAACGAACTTGCCAAACACTACACCCTGACAGTATGGAAGGTCAGTGCTCTGCTCCTTGTTGTCTTTCTAGACCCATAACCTGAACAACCTGTGGACCTGGTGCTTAGGGAGATGATTCAGTGATAACCTGGCACTGCTGGGTTAAGGTTGGACTTGATGATTTTCAAGGTCTTTTCCAACCAAATAGATCCTGTGGGGTTTTTTTAGGTCTGAAGGCCCCATTTCTGCACTTTTCTTGGGGACTGGAAAGGTGAGCAGAGGTGCTTGAAGTATCTGGAGGGCTCATTCTGGCACTGACTTACCATAGACTTTGTTGTCATCCGCTGTGAAGAGCTGAGACCAGCTCTCTGTAGCTGCTAGATGACCTGAAGGGTACTTGGGGGTTTGCTTTGAGTTCCTTTTGGATGAAAGAGAAACCCTAGACTGTGCCAAGGCTAAAAGGAGGTCCCAGCAGCAGGATTTAATGAATATGGTCTGAAAACAAAACCCATTTGGACTGAAAAAGCATTATGCTGAGATTTTTTATAAAATTAAGAGAAATTATTAGTTTATCGTCTGTTTCCATAGTGCTGACGTGCCAGGAGTGCAGTGTTCTGGGCACACGTTCCCTTATAGCAGCTTTTCAGTCTCTGAAGGGGGCTACAAGGAAGCTGGGGGAGGGCTTTTGGCATGGTTGGTAGCCAGAGGACAAGGGGAAAGGGGTCCAGACTTCAAGAGGGGAGATTGAGATTAGACATGAGGAACAAATTCTTTGCTGTGAGGGTGCTGAGATGCTGGCACAGGTTGCTCAAGGCAGTTGTGGCTTCCCCATCCCTGGCAGTGTTGAAGGCCAGGCTGGCTGGGGCCCTGAGTAACCTGTTGTAGTGAAGGTGTTCCTGCCTGTGCAGGGGGAATGGAACTAGATGATCTTTAAGGTCCCTTCCAACCCCAGCCATTCTGTGATTCCATGATTCATGCAGCCTGTGTCATGTTAATCCTCTTGTCTCTGCAATTACCAGTTGTGGCAGGGATGGATGGTGGTGATGCAGCAATTTTCTTGCAGCTGTCCTGAACAGGTGATGAAGGAAATGGGCCATATAGAAATAGTGGGAAGATGCCTTATGACTTGCTGTGACCAGGACATCAATGCTTCATTGAGAAATAATTATCCTGACATTCAGAATGAGATGCTTGGAACATCCAGGTGACCCAGAAACTTGGTTTGGCTTCTGCATTCACATCAGTAATTCAACTTGTGATGGCTGTTTGCTAATCAGAGCTCTATTGATCGCTGTAAATAATCACGAAGAAAGTGAGAACTGATGCTCCCAAAAGTAAATGCTCTGAGCAGCCTCCAGAAAAACCCATCAGCAACCCATCACGCAGCAGTTACCAGTGGAATGGCTACAAATGCAACTCTAAAAGAATAGTGATGACTGATAGCTTGGTATTTTCAACACTTACTACGTCATACCTTGTAGCTCTTAGGACCTCACATAAGGAATGGATGTTTATTTAAGTCTTCATTAAAATATAGTTGGCTCCCTGTGCCCCGTAGCGACACGAACAAGTCACTTGGGAAGGTAAAGGGTCTGCTCTTGGGTCAGACTGTATATAAATCTGATTTTCATGAGTAATGAGTAATCGCATCTTCTACTGTGTGTGTTTCTGTGTTTGAATTCACCAATATAAACATTCAGCAGAGGTGTGGATGCTAGAAGCAGTTATCAGACAGGCCAAGCAGTGTCTGTGGAGCTGCTGCTTATCTGAAATCTGCAGCATCTGCTTCGCCAGACACATGCTGTGTGCTGTGCTTGTGCTGGGGCACTGGCCTGGAGACCCTGCCTCTCTGACCTTCTCTTTGCTTTTTTCACCTGCTGTCTGCTCAAGAGCAGCACCAAAACACAGTGGAATTGATTCTTCCTTAGGTAGCGCTCTGCTTTCCTCAGGAGTGATGGTGGGTTTTGTGTTCCACTTTCTTTTTATTCTTTTTAGCTTCTCTAAGAACCTCTACAGAAAAAGCAAATCTGGAGCAGCTCTGCAGCAGGAATGGAGAGAAGAGAATGGTGCTTGCAGACGAGTGGGGTGGTGGGCAGTGCCAGCCAGCCAGAGCCCTTGCTGTCTGCCGCTGAACACTTCAAAGCTGCGTTTGCAGCACTGTTGGCAGAGGGACTGTCGATGTGTGCGTGTAGTGCTCTGGTTAGTGGTGGGTTCTGGGGTCAGGAACCACTGATGTGAGCAATAACCAATTATTTCCTTCTGAGAAGGAGCAATAATCTTTTGTTACCAGAGTTATGTGACTGGGATGTGGCAGCTCATCTTCCGATGCTGTAGATACTGCCTGTGCTTGGCTGGCACGATTACTGTGCCGGCTTTCCTCAGCAGTTACAGACTGATAACGAGTGTCACGGCCAGATGGCAGCACATGTGACATCACAGACTGATGGTATCACAGTTGATGACGTCACGGTCAGGTAACATCAAAACCACACTTGTGTTACAACGAGAGGACATCACAGTCAGGACTTATGATGTCACAGTCTGGTATTATAGCATCATACAGTGGTGATGTCACATTAGATGACATCACAGTCTGATACTGTGTCTCAAACTGATGCCATCACAGTCAAGTCTTATGACATCACAGTCAGATGACAGCAGTCAAAACACATCACAGTCCATTGATGTCCCAGCTGGGACTCATGATGTCACAGTTTGGAATTATGATGCCACAGTCTGGTTGAGTCACGGTCAGATGACATCACAGTTGGGGCTTACGATGTCATAGTCCTAAGTTGTGACTTCACAGAATGATGATGTCATAGTCCAGTATTATGATGATACCACATTAGATGACATCACAGGCTGATGTCATGGCTTCTCAGACTGATGCCACAGGCAGGACTTACGATGTCAGAGTTCAGAGTGATGACATCACAGACTAATAATGTTGCAGTCAGGTGACAGCAGAGTTGGACGTATGACTTCACACTATGGAATTACGACATCACAGACCGATTACATCACAATGACATCAGAGTTGAGACTCTGACATCAATGATATCAGCAGTCTGATGATGTCACGATGAGTTGACATCAAAACCATACATGATATGAAGATCTGAGCTTTGGCACTTGGTAGGATAAACAATCTGGATTTTGAACTAAGTGATCCTGTTTACTCAGCTTCTTTACTTGTGCTTCTTCCTCTGTCTGGCCCTGTTCTGCTAAGTCTGCTGTTTCCCTCCTGAACCAAAAGGGGATGATTTCAGAATGATTGATGATCACCTCCTTCTTACTCTCATTAAGTGCTAACTACCCCAGCAAGGCAGCGTGCTGCTGCAACACCTGACCGCAGATGGGGAGATGAAATCAAGCAGATGAGCAGAGCTGGAGTCCATCAAAGCAATTTATACTGTGGACTATAGAGTGAAGCTGTTTGAACAGCTAATGCTGGGCAATCAGAGCAGTGGGGTTGGTTAGTCAGTAATTTATAAGCCAAACAGACTTAACTCTTGTTTGAGACTACTGAATTTGTTGACTCTACCAAAGAGGTGGTGGAGTCCCCATCCCTGGAGGTAAGAACAGACTGTATGTGGCACTTACTGCCGTGGTCTAGGTTATTATGGTGATGTTAGGTCATGGGCTGGGCTGGATGATCTCAGAGGTCTTTTCTAGCCTTAATAATTCTGTGATTATCAGGGACATCTCTGAAGCTCCTGAACAGAGTCATCAGGATTCCCATAAAATACGTTCACTAATCTGCACAACCTAATGTGTGATTATATCGATTGCTGCTCTCTAACAGCCAGTCAAGCAGTTTCCCCTGGTTATCTCTTCCATGTGCTGCATTGGCTATGTATCATTCTCCTGAGAAGAACCTGTTTCACACTGCTGGGTGTCTGCTCCTGCTGCACATGAAGTGAGACTTTGGAACAGTCAGATTCATCAGCCTGGGGAACACTTTCCCAACAGTCACCTCTTGTATCATCATTAAAAAAATAAATGCTTCATTCTGATACAGTCCAGCTCTCTCCACGCAATGTGGGGGGATCACAGAGGAAGAGTATCATCACATAAGCTCCTAAAAATGCCTCCCCTAAGGTTCAGAATCAATGATCTTTCATCACACTTCACAGACACGTTGTCATGTTCTTCTGGAAGCCCCAAAGACAACCTGCCTTTCACAAGGATCTGTCATGAGCCAGCTGAGCTCCTCGATCATTTGTCTTTTAAAAGTCCACAAGTCTTGGAAAGAAAATTTCCAGGCTGGAATCTGGTTGTAGATAACCTAGAATGCCGAAACCTTGTACTGAAGCTGTTTCTGTCCAACTAAATCTTACTTATTGTTGTGGCAAAGTAGTAGGGGGAGACTTTAGCACTGGAGCACTTCAGTGTCTGCTTTCTTTCAGCTGAGTAATTCATACCTTTCTGCTCGGAATAACAGAATGATTGAGCCTGGAAAAGCCCTCTGAGCTCATCCAGCTCAGCCCAGGACCTGACATCACCACATCGGCCAGACCAAGACACTAAGAGCCGCAGCCAAGCTGTCCCCTTGAAAGATGGGGACTCCACCACTGCCCTGGGCACTCCAGTCCAGGCTCTGATCACCCTTTCCATGAGGAAGGGCTTCCTGACATCCAGCCTAGCCCTCCGCTGGCAGCTTCAGGCCTTGCCCTCCCGTCCTGGTGCTGGTTGCCTGGGAGAAGAGCCCGACCCCCACCTGACTCCAACCTCCCTTCAAGGAGCTGGAGAGAAGGAGGAGGTTGTCCCCACTTTATCTTCACCACAAAAACTTTCCTGCTGAGTATGGCGATCTCTATGGATCCAAATTCCAGGGCGAATTGGACCAGTTTTGCTGCACCTCAGGAACATTTTCCTTCAGGCTTTCCTTGGAGAGCGCTCTAGGGCCCTGCATGTGCCATCCTGCCATCTGAGCCCTGCTAACCGCTTTGTGATCAATGAGCACATTCTTTATGCACCTTGTTATCTCTCTCTGAGATGTCAGAAAGATTGGGAAGAGGAGGGTGTGAGAGGGCCTTCCTAAAGCCTGGGGAGAAAGATGAGGATAAATGTACTCACAAAATGAATAATTCCATTTCCTCACGATAACTCCCAAGTTCACATGAAATAAATGGTCTGTGCCTTTTAGAATGATTTCAAAGATAAGACACGGCCTAATCAATACCATCAGTAATTAGGATTTTTGCATGAAGGGAAGATATTTTACACTGGGAGATAGCTAGAGGCAGCCCGGGCAGAAGTCACGCTGTGTTCCTCAGCTAGTCATTGCTGCCTCGTGCCGAGGGGCCACCCTTTGGGCTCAGGCCACTGGCTGAGCATAAAAGCTCCCCTTCACTTTTTCTTCTTTACCCCTTCCCTTGGGGCTGAGGAGCCGTTGAGAGCTGAGTGAATATCTGAATGCATCAGAGGGTGCATCCCCGAGCCCGGGAGGCAGCTGGGCACAGAGAGCTGATTCATGGCGGCGCCAGCTTTATTGAAGTTGCTGGTGCTGATACAGAGGGAGGACAGAGAGTATTTTCTGTGAGGCAGGAGGGGCTGGCACATCCTCCTTCCATTCTCCAGCTGCACCACATAAAACTTGTTAACACACTCATGGAGATACTCCAGCCACAGGGCAGCAAACTGAGGCAAAACCCACATTCCAGTCACTTCCAGGCAAATCCTGCTGCTATTCTGGAAGCGTTTGTCCCCAAACTCTCCTGTCTCTGTCCAAATTGACGTGTGAGCTCTCCGGTCAGGCTTCCTCCTGTCACAGATGAACATAACCGAGGCAATGGCCTCCCTCTTTAGCCATTTATCCAGGTTATTTAGGGATGCACTTGAACATCCAAATGGCAAGCTGTTGGTCCACGTGGGGGTGTTTTGTGAGGGTGACAATTGATGACCTTCACAGTCCTCTCTGAATTACCCGGGTTTCTTACACAGTTGGGTAGTTGTGCACGTAAATCAGTGTGGCTGACAAAATCGAGAGCGTTATTGAAGTGTTAGATGAGAATCTATGTCCGAGGGCGATCTCTGTAATCAGAAACTGAGCCAGCTTTGGTGGGTCCTTTAACACCCTAGCAGGGAGTCCTTTAACAGCATCTTCAAGTTAACTCTTTCTGATTAACTTAATCCTTTTTGGGTTTGAATTCTGCATTTCCTGGAGCTGCTTTGCTGAAGGGAATACATCTGCTTTCTAGTGATGGGAACCTCTTGGGCTGCAGCTGGATTACAGAGGGGAACTGGTGGGAAGTGACATTGGAATGGACTGCCCAGGGAGGTGGTAGAGTCCCCATCCCTGGAGACATTTAAGACAAGACTGGATGTGGCACTTATTTCCATGGTCTAGGTTGTGGTGACGTTAGGTTGTGGGCTGGGCTGGATGAGCTCAGAAGTCTTTTCCAGCCTCAATAATTCTGTGATTCAGTGACTGAGTGAGCTCCAGGCACTGGGGACCTGCTAGTGAGTGAGAATTGTGGGGCTGATGTTTGGTCCATCCCTGCTGTAAGCTGTTCTCTCAAATCCAATCACTGACAAATGGAAGATGTTAGGGATTGTTTCTTGCTCCCTGGTGTTTGTCACATGGCAGGAACACGTGAGAAACTCCATCAAGGGCATTTGTGTTCCTCGTCCTTGGCTCAGATCTGTGTCTTAACTGCTGCGAGTGTCTCTTGCTGTAAGCCACTCTGTAGATACCTCACCTGTTTTATCCTTCTGTGCTCTAGAACTGCACAAAGTGAGAAGATGCAGGTCAGAAGGCATTGGGGCTCACTGATCGTTAGGTGAAGTGCTTTGAGATTCTTTTCTGAGGCATTTCAATGAGGTTTTTTTTCTTTTAAGTCTGAATAAACAGCTACTTCAAATGTCTTGCAGTTTGGAGATGTCCTTTTGGCTAGTTTTGGGAAGCTATGATAACTTGATTCCTACTGGTGTGTCAGGATTCTCTTGGCTTCACAGATGTAATAAGTACAGAGGTACTTGAGAGATTGCTCTTCTCCCACTTAGGAGAATTGAAATCCCATAAACAAATCAATCTCATTCAGGGCCTCTCTTCAGGGAACTCTTTATTAATTCAAACACACCGATTCAGGCAAAACCCTCGAGTGGAACAAAGCAGAGCACTCGGCCTTGCCCGGCCAAGTGTTTCTGGAAGTCTTGCTCTCGTGCTTTTGTTTCTGTGATGTTTTGTGCATTGATAAACCTCCCAGAAGATCCAGTGAGGAGCCAGATGCTGTCTTGGTGGGGACACAGTTTGAATGACAAACCAAGATCAACAGATCATTATTTTTCACAGCAAGAGGAGAAGAGCAGAGAGAAATGGCTGATTTTAGCTCCAGCCTGTGCTGACAGTAGCTCTGTGCTGCCAGAATGCCGCACACCAGGAGAAGCTCTGCCTGCACCATTCTGAGCTTGGGCTCTGTTTGATTGCAGTTACCTTTTTTCACTACTAATTTGGTCAAAGAACTGGTAAAAAGGAGGCTGATAACCAAATCTGCTCTAATTCAAATCAGAAACAATGAGCTGCTGAGTGTTGTCGATTATTTATTGTAGTTTTATGCATTTCTAGCAACTTCTGGGCTTAATTCCCAGCTTTTAGTGAGTTGATTCCTAGAGCAGGTCAATTCATTGTAGACAGCATGGTCTTTTCACTCTCTGTTGACATCCTTTATTGTCAAACCAGCACGTCTGGACGTGTTTAGAAGTCGTGTGGATCTGGTGCTGAAGGACAAGGTTTAGCAGTAGCATTGGGACAGTTGGGTTAATGATTGGACTTGATGATCTTAAACTCTCGATGATCCCAGCCTAGGCGATTCTATGATTCTCATTCTAATCTAAATCTTGCTGCCAGTCAAAGAACTTTGCTGCAGTTGCACATAGAATCATAGAATGTTGTGGGCTGGAAAAGACCTCTAGGGGTCATCCAATCCAACCTCCCTACACAGGGACAACTCTACCTAGGTCAGGCCACTCAGAGCCTCATCCAGCCTGACCTTAAATGACTCCAGGGATGGGGCCCCCACCACCTTCCTGGGCAGCCCATTCCAGCCAACAACCACCTCACACTGAAGAACCTTTTTGTAATATCCAGCCTAAACCTCTCCTTTCCCAGGTTGAACCCACTGTTCCTTGTCCTGTGCATACAAACCCTCTTGAAAAGACCTTCCCCTGCCTTCATGTCAGCCCCCTTCAGGTACCAAAAGGTCAAATGAAGGTCCCTCATAACCTTTTCTCCAGGCTGAACAGCCCCGACTCTCTCAACCTATCCTCATACGAGAGATGCTCCATTGTAGTGGCCCTCCTCTGGACATGCGCCAGGCTGTCTACATCATCTGATGTCTTCAGAAATCCCATTATGTCATCAGCTTCTTCCGGATAAAAGTAGGTGGTTCAGGACAGACTCGTTCAGTGGTTGTGGATAGCAGCTTTGGGGACTTTTCCTAATGCTCCAGTGGTTCAAGAGAGCATCAGATGTTTTGTATTTGGCATCTTGTTATGGATACAGTGGCAGTGTAGTTCAGAATGCTTTGCGATCATTAAGTGGATTCTGCTAGTAGCATGTGGAAATGCCTGGGAACATTTGTTTTACATTTCCATGTTGGACTTCTGAAGTTCAAGTGCTAATTGGTTAGAGGGAAATTTTTGTTTCTCTTCAATCACATGTTCATCATCATCAAATGTGTTCACATTGAGTGTCTCTCACATCTCTCAGTTGGGTTTTCCTTTGCCTTTGCAGAGCTGTACAGCTGATGAAGTGCACCCACTGTCTCAGTTTTTGACTTAATTCTTCCACATAGGAATTCTCTCTTCATGGAGAGAATGGTCAGGCACTAGAATGGGCTGTCCGGGGTGGTGGTTGAGTCCCTATCCCTAGATGAGTTTAAAAGACACTTAGTTGTAGTGTTGGGGTATCTGGTTTAGGGGTGACCTTGTAGAGTGGGGTTGATGGTTGAATTCCATGATCCCGGAGGTCTTTTCCAACTGGAATGATTCTGTGATTCTGTATGATGAGTTTGCTTCAGCTGCTGCTGGGCAGCTGGGAAGGTGAAAGCTCTCTGATAGCACAGACACAACCTGCGAGTAACTCACAGCTCAGAGAGCTGGGTTCTGCCTGTAAGTATTTGTACTTGAGGGGCTGCTTTATTGCTCTCTTGGCCAGCAAACAGCTCGCTTGTAAAGATTTTTTTACCCAGTAAGGTCTGGGCTACCCAGGATTCTGCTCATAAATACTCCAGCCACCCAGGACTGCTTAAGTTTGAGGCATTCTGATAAAATAGGACTTGACAAACTCTGAATGTTTCTCTGGAGCCACTGCAGTTGTGCACAGCCACTGCTGATCTGCCTGGCATCTTTCCTGTCCACATCCTCAGGAGTTTTCTCTCTACCCTTAACAGACCATTAACATCACCCTTGGCCCTGGAGCCAGCCTGAGCCGTGCAGAGCACTCCATGGTGAGTTCTCCAACTGAGCAGAGCAGTTGTGCTGCCCACACAGCGATGGCTGAAGTCATCACTTCTAGTAAGGAAAAGGATTGAGAGTGATGTGTTATTTAAGAGAAAATACACGGAGCGATGGCTGTCAAGCACAGGCAATAAATTGTCTTGGCAGGTGAGGGATTTGGGCCCACATGTTGCCAGGTTGGCCCAACAGAGGATAGTTCGAGCAGTTAAATGGTGAGATGGGAGTAACTGTTCCAGTGAAGACTCTGTCTCTGGCAAACACTGCTCCTGCCTCCTGTGGAATGAGGCATCTCTCGCCTCAGTGAGCAGGTACAGCCGTGTGAATCCCATTGACAGAGGTCACAGTTTTTCCTCATTCTCCTCTTGTCTTTATTCTTTGTTAGTAAATGACATTTGATTTCAACAGCCTTCGTATCTAGAATTAACCAGTAGCTGTGAGCTAGCTGGGTATGAATGCTTGACACCAGTCCCTCCTAAAGTGAATGAGCAGGACGAGAGGGCAGGGCCTGAAGCTGCACCAACACAGGGTTAGGTTGGATGTTGGGAAGCCTTTCCTCACAGAAAGGATGATCGGAGCCTGGACTGGACTGCCCAGGGCAGTGGTGGAGTCCCCATCCCCAGAGGGTTGAAGGACAGCCTGGTTGTGGCCTTTAGTGCCCTGGTCTGGCGATGTGGTGATGTTAGGTCCTGGGCTGCGTTGGATGAGGGCTTTTCCAGCTTCAGTGATTCTGTGATCTGGCTGCACCCTACCAGTGCTGTGTCCTATCCTGGGAGGGCAACTGTCTTCTTATGCCACCAGTCCTAGAAGATAATTTATTGTAATAAATTGCTTTGAGGCAGAACGAAGTGTTTACTGTGGCCAGAAGTGGGCCAGAGGATGGTCAGCCAAGGTGATCTCCCATCATTACTGCTGAATCACAGCTGAATCTCACTTCGCTAAAAGTCAGTTGAAACCCAGGAAAAATGAAGGAAAAGAGAATTTCTTGTTGTAGTTTAGCTGACAGATTGCGGAAGATGTTTTGAAGAAGCCATAAATCTGGTACTGATACAAAAAGCTGTGAACTGGATGGTTGGGTTACATTAATATGGATAATCATAATCATCAGAAGTCTCTCAGCTGGGAACAACTCATGAACTGGGTGTGCTGACATCAAATTATCTCCAGGTTACAGGCAGGAGGTTCAGGCCAGCCTGCTGTGCTGTGACTCTAGCAGATGCATCATTCTCTTTCAGTATAAAACAGTGAGCCCCTGCTGCTGCCCTTCCTCCTTGGCTGCTGTCAGCCATCCCAGCGCTGAACCTCCTGGCTATGCTGCTGCATCTGCTGGTTTTCTCTGTGGTTGCACCTCTGAGCAGAACTGTGTTTGCTGTAAGTAAGGAACAAGGCAGAATGTTCTTAGACACCGTGACCAGTGTGTTAGATACCCCAGAGCAGGCTGTTTGCTTTGTACCTGTGAGAGGAGAGGAACTCTTTTCTAGGTTGGTCATAACTGCAATCCACCACAGGGAACTTTCGTGATACATGGACAATGTGTGAAGCTATGACATTCATATGGAATCATCCTTGTGCCTTCCGTACATCTCTCCACTACCTGCTGCTCAGATTTCAGCATGGATAGACCAGGCAGCAGTTCTGTAGGCTGCTGGGGTTGGAAATGATTTTCTGCAGGTAATCACAGTTCAAAAACTTCTTTGAGAGAGTAAAGGACGTTTAAAAATCCTGAATATTTGTAAAACAAAGGAGTATTTCAAAATAGTTGTTGTGGCACACCTGAGATATCATAAAGATGGTGAAGAAAACTGGCCCTGGCTTTTGGGGAATGATTTATCATAGAACTATAGAAAGGTAGGAAGGGACCTTAAAGATCACCCAGTTCCAGCTCCCCTGCACAGACAGGGACACCTTCACCAGAGCAGGTTACTGAGGGCCCCAGACAACCTGCCCTCAAACACTGCCAGGGATGGGGCAGCCACAACTGCCTTGGGCAACCTGTTCCAGCATCTCCCCACCCTCACAGCAAAGACTTTGTTCCTCATGTCCATCTTCCATCTCCCGTCTTGAAGTCTGGAACCCTTTCCCCTTGTCCTCTCATTACCACACCTGTCAAAAGCCCTCCCCCAGCTTTCTTGTAGCTCCCTTCAGAGATTGGGAAGCTGCTGGAAGGTCACCTGGGAGCCTCCTCTTCTCCCGGCTGAACAACCCAAACTTGCTCAGCCTGTCCTCATAGGGGAGGTGCACCAGCCCTGTGAGGATTTGAGTTGCTCTCCTCTGGACCTGTTCCAGGAGCTCTGTCCCCTTCTGATGTTGGAGACTCCAGAGCTGGGCTCGGTACTTCAAGTGGGGTCTCACCAGTGCAGAGTAGAGAGGGAGAATCCCCTCCCTCGAGGTGATTTTTAAATTAAATATCATAGGTTCCAAGATGAGAGGAGAGTGCTAATGCAAACTGAAAATATTGGTGCAGAATGGCGCTGTAGGAACGAGATGTTGTCTGGAGTTTTGATTGTGGTGCTGCTGTGACTAGAAACACCCCAGTCTCGTTTGACGCGGTGATTGGAAACAAAGCTAACGCAGTTTGCAGAGATGTCACTCAACGCTCGAGGAAAATTTATTTCCCTCTTCATGAAATTGAACCTCCCACTGAAACTAAAACCTTTTCTTTCCCTTTGGTTTGTCAGGGAGAAGCACATGTTCAGCTGAATTCCAAGCAATCTCTTTCTGTATTCAGTGTGGATTCCTTTTGTATTCGGCTGCTCCAGCAGGCTCTGGGTGAAGGCTCATTATAAATACGCATGCTAACGAGCCGCGGCACGCTCAGCAGGCATCGGTACTCGCGTAGCGTATTTGTTTTCTGGGGTTTTTTTTTAACCTTCCTCTGATTCAAATACATCTCTGTTCTTCTTGCTGTTTAACTCGAATTCAAACAGTTTGAACAATATAGCCGAAGGCACCTCTTGCAACGCGGAGTTGAAGCCACATCTGGAATTAGTTAGAGGAAAACTCAGCTCGCTGTGTCCTTTCTAGGCAGGAAGTACTTTTTTAAAGTTAGCAAAAATTTGCTGTGGTAGATGAGTAAGAGATGAGTCATTTTGCAGCAAGCCAGCAGGGTTCACCTACAGCAAGGTGATGGAGATGTTGTTGCTCCTCAGCCTTTCACCTTCTCAGGCACTTCAGGCTCCCTACCAGCAACCCTGATGTGGGAAACGCAGACACAGGAGTATTTATACACAGCCAGCTTCTAGTTAAAACCAGCGATCAAAAGTAATCTGGTCTTGACACGAGGAGACAGTTCTGGTGAGTAGATGCAAAGCCAAGAAGGTTGGCTCTGGTACTGTGCACTGAGGAGAGGGTCATGCTGAGAAGAGAGGCTTGTGAGAACGCACCATAAATGCATTTTCCTCATTACCCAGCAAGAGATTTCTTTCCTTCAGTAGCTTGAGCTTTTCTTTTGCTTTTATTGAAGCTTCTCTTCAAGTGTTTTGAACTTAATGATCATAGCATGTTCTCCTCCCAGGACAGGACACAGCACTGATAGGGTGCAGCCAGATCGTAGAATCACAGAATAATTGAGGCTGGAAAAAGCCCTCTGAGCTGATCCAGCCCAGACCAGCAGCTAACATCACCACATCGGCCAGACCAGGACACTAAGTGTCACAGCCAGGCTGTCTTTTAACACCTCCAGGGATGGTGACTCCAGTACTGCCCTGGGAAGTCCAGTCCAGGCCGTGGTCCCCTTTTCTGTGAGGAAGGGCTTCCTAACATCCGACCTAACCCTCCCCTGGCAGTTTCAGGCCTTGTCCTCTTGTCCTGGCACTGGTTGCCTGGGAGAAGAGCCTGACTCCAGCCTCTCTTCGGGGAGTTGTAGAGAGGGAGAAGGTCCCCCCCTGAGTCTCCTCTTCTCCAGGCTAAACACCCCCAGCTCCCTCAGCCTCACCTCATCAGCCTTTCCCTCCAGTCCCTT
>JAOXOE010068042.1:0-30246 GCA_028565055.1 Phoeniculus purpureus
GACTGTTGAGGGGAAGAATCTACCTTTAACGTTTTTGTTAATGCTGTTTTGGGGGGGCGGGAGGGGCAGCCTTGGACAGCAGCATAAAAGCTTTTTTCTTCAGAGTTCTACTGGCCTAACGAGTGGCTTTGGGGAGGAATAATTGCCTATTTTTGAGCGAGGTTGCTTGTTCTTAGCGCTGCGGTGCTTTGGTTCCCTGAGCCTGTTGCCCTGTGAACACTGCAGAAGGAAGGGCCCTACACGGAGCTTGTGAAGTTGTCGATTTTCGTTCCTATCTTCCAGCTGTGCCGTGCAGAATCATGTTAAGCGTTTTACAGCCTCTTCTCTGTTGTGGTCTCTTTCAGCTTTTCTTGTCTAGAAGTTTTGACTAGGACAGGATGACAAGAAGCTGCTCCTCTAGAGATAATACCTGCAATAATAAAAACAGTTTTAAAATTAATTTTAATCTTTTTTCCCCCAATGAGGTTATTTCTGGTTGTTTGTGCATCAGGAGAAAATAATGCGTCTTTGCTAGTTTGCAAGCTAAATATTTTGTTAAAACCTATGACTGAGCAACTCTAGTTTTGTGTAAAATCTTTATAAGGGACCATTGAACTACTGAAGTATATACACGGGCAATACCAGTACTATTAAGGAGTAATTTTGCTCTTTACAGAAGTATATAAACATCAACCTTACAGTCATACAAATAGAATGTTTTCTTCTGTCATATAGTTCTTTCAGAATTGTGCTTTGGGTGCTGTAAATCTGTTGTCTTAGAAAACTCTACACCCAGGTATTTCTGCTAGAGCTTCAAGGTGATCGCATCTCGAAAGTTAAATTTGCCCTTAACTACTAGGTTTTTTTAAGACGAGTAGTATGTGTGTAGTAAGTCCTAGCATATTTGAGTGACGCTAATATTCTAAAATTTATTTAGAATATGATATAAACGTGCTTTCATGGTTTGTTTCTTTGTATTTCATGCATTTAAAGTTTTGTCAGAAGCTATTTGTGTGAATCACTGCAGAAAATAAAAACAGCAATATATAAGTAATAGAGGATTGTGATGGTAATAGGCTGCAGCTTAAATGAGATGTAAAAATAAACATTTGAACAGTTTTGAGAACTCTTATTTCATGTGGCCTGCGTAAATTACTTAAGTTTTTCTCGTTATGAAATAATGTTTCTGGTGTCTTAGGGAGAGTTGTTATTTTGCTTTATGCTAAAAGCTCAAATAATGCAAATGTTTAAGCAAGTGTAAAAATGTCTTTAGGTAGAAGTTACATGAGCTTTACTCCTGTGATGCATAAACACCAAAATACTTCTGTCTTGAGTTGGCAATCCCATTTCTCAGAGGAGATGGCTGCAGTGATAATAGTGAGGACTATTTCCAGGTACTGGCTGCCAAAATGGGGCTGTAAATTTGTTTTTTCTCCTGCATATATCAAGTTACTTGCTGCTTCAGCTCAGCAGGCTGCTGCTGGCACACATTTTGCTGTCCTGTGCTATCCTGGATAAGGGAATTGGGAATTAAGAGCGGTGAACAGAGCAGCAGGCGGCTGCTGCTGTGCCCACTCACCGCTGTGCTCTGCCTGCTCATCTACGGTTCTGGATGTGCAGAGGCATTAAGATGAGGGTTCCTTAGTTTAAATTTGGCGGGGATAATGGTCTCTCGCTGGACACCATCTTTTCTGGGCATACCTTAAGACGTGTATGTGCAGTTCTTGCAGCCTTATGAATTAGCTTTAATGAAATGTATGTCATTTGTTTTAAAATAAAACTAAAAATGTGACAGTATTGAACTGGTTGCTTCTCTTACAGTGTGGTTTGGCTTTGTTTATGGTACAGGATGTTGATCTTTCCTTTCATGTTGCATCTTGGCCTTAAGAGTTTTGGGTTAAAACATACTCAGCAGAGGTGGAGTCTTTGTGTGAGATACTGGTACTAAAATCTGAGGAGTCTTTAGTTGGAACATGTAAAACTTTTTCCAAAGCATAGGGCTCAACTGAGTGTGGATGTATTCCCACACAACATCAACAGCATGTTTCTGATATTTCTCCCAGTTTCAAGCATTGAAATGGACAGAATGCAGATATGAGGAAGATCTAGCTTGTCTCTGCTGTTGTAGTCCCAATTTCATTACTTTTTTTTCCTAACTCAATTTTTGACTTCTCATCCTTGATCATCTCTGTGATTTGTGCTTCCCACGCTTTGTAACTCTGCTTCTCTGCTGTGTGTATGTGCATACTGTAGTATCCCAGGCCAACCTTTGCCTTCTGTTGCTGCTGGCATTTCTCCTGGATTGTCACAGCTCTTGGCACATCTCTACAGCTCAACAGCACTCTGTCTGCAGGAATAGGTGGGCAGTTTGCTTCATCTTTTCTGCAAGGAAACTGATGCAGTTGATTTGATAAAGAGAGCATGAACTGTGCCTTGTGCCACAAAAGATCCCCAAAGGTGGAAGGTTTCTGCTTAGCTCATGGATCCCTGGGATATATTGTGATCCTAACAGATGGGTTCTCTTCTGGAATTGAAAGCTTCAGTTCTGAATTCCAAGGTCTTTTAAAGAGAGATGGACATAGGGGTTGTTCTGAGGATGGAGTGAGGAATCTGAGGGAGGTGCCTGTCCATGGAAACCACATTTCTTGAAGAAAGGAAGAAATCCTTGTGACTTATCATGGCTTAGTGGGGTTTATGAGGTTCTGTTTGTACCTTAAGTCTGTAACTTGATCTGCCATTAGTTATGTTTACTTAAGGGAATATGGTCTGAGTCCTCTCACGCCAGGATTAATTGTTGATCAGATACTCAGGACCAGAATTGGACTCAATTAGTGAGTTCAGTAACTTAGACTGCTAAAATGTTCTCTGTTACACTGCTTCTTAAAATTGTATAGTGGGACTGTACTTTGTTCCACCAAGATAACACTCGTTAAATAAATCAAGTTCCCTGTTTTTTAGGGAATTTACAGTTCTGAGAAGTTCAAAACTGACATAAAGAGTTACACTTACAACTACTTAATGCTTTCCTCAGTCTCTATTTTACTGTCTGCCAAATGTTTTTCTCTCTGCTCTCTTCTTGATGGAAACATTGTGTTACCTGCTTAATGCTCTTGAACTTAAATTTGTGGTGACAGACTTACTTAGATGCAAGAGATGGGTCTGTATTTGCAAGTCAGTTGGCATTGCCTCTATTTTAAGTAGTAACTGGTAGTAACAGTTAATTGTACTGATTTTTCGTTTTCAATTTATGTTTATTATCTGCAGTTCTGCATTTCAGGGTCAAGATTGACAATCAAGTAGTAGGTTGTCCATTTAGTTCCTGACATAAAAGCATAGACCAAAACACTTCTGTTAACTGTTCTGGCTAATAGTGGTAAATGTGTAATGTAGTTAGTGGATTAGTAATTGACTCAGAACCACGGAAAACAACCCTCTCAAAATTCCATGCTTTTCGGCAGTCTCAGTGAAATTGCAAGATTTGAAGGGGTGTGGCCAGGAGTAATTGTTTTGGTAATGTAAGTGAAATACTTCTGTGATCTCTTAAACTTTGAGAGAGTTAGGTCTGGCACAAAAATAAAGCATTCATAGAAATAGTTGTTCTAAATTAGTATTCACCTGTTCACCAAATATTCCTTGGTTTATTTAACGCACCCACTGTTACACAGATTTTGTGATTTAATGATCAAGTGCTTCACAAGTTAATTTTTTCCCCGTTTTACTGCAGGTAGATGTTTCTGCTTGTTTCTAGGAGTAATTTGAATAAAATTCTGACATACAGCATCTGGATGTCTTCTTTATATATAGGCAGCGTTTTGTGCATGTGTATTTGATGTTAAAAAATAACCTCTAAAAGCCCGTGTTTTTAAAAACATGTATGTTCAATAGTTACGTGTCTTAAATCTTTATCTTAGTGACTTCCGCGTAGAAAACACACTTGAAATGAAAACTCATGTTTTATTTCACTAACAAGGGCTGAAAAAGTCTCTTGTAGTGAGCTTTTTGTGGGCTTTTTTCAGCTTTGCTGATCGTGTTCTGAGCCTTTCAGGTATAAAGTCAGATTACCTACCACAGTTTCAGCTTTGGCTTGGATCTCAGTCCCAACATTTTCTGAAAGTGCACATTATAACCATTGATCCTTTTTGACAATTGAAACAAGAAGTAATTTATTACCACTCAGTGTGCAATAAAGAAGTGATTTTTTTGTAGAAACGAAATGCTATAGCATTGATGATACAGGTTTGTCTAGGAGGGAAGACATGTCTTTAGTGTGGAGCAAGGAATACCATCAGAGTTGAGATACTTGTTGACTTTCTTTTGGTAGGTGGGTTACGTTGTCCCGCAGTAGTACCCATGAGCCATGCCAGGCGCACTGGAGCATTTCCAGTGACATAAGGGTTTTCCGTCATACTTGAATTTGATGTTTTGGCACAGAATCTGTGGCTCACAATACGAGTTCTGGTCTCTATACCTCTGCAAACAGTGCAGTATGGATTTCAATTGCTTGTTAGCTTCCATGCAGGGGTTTTAGATTCAGAACTCTCTGCAGACTCCCAAATCTGTTTGAAATCTCTGGCTCACATAGCTGTGGGGTAGTTACATAGAAGCAGGGCTCTTACAGTAGTGCTGCCCAAAGCAGATGTGATCATGAAACTAAGCATTTGGTGATTAGCTGCTTGTCCCAGAGCTGTAGGATGAGTTTAATTAGATTTCTGTCAGCACTGCTGGCATATAATAATAATGATGAAATTACCTGGACCTCCATTGATTAACCAGTAATTTCTTCTCAAAGATGCTCAAGGAATGTGTAAAGTTAGCAGTCATGTTTGGGTTCAGCCTGAATCTCCTACATGTATGTAGGACTCTGCGACTCAGTGTGTGGCATTCAGATCTGTCTGGGTTTCTTTTAAGTGCTGTACATTTGAAACTCATCCCTAGCACTTGCACAGTATAAAATTGTATACACACGTATGTCATAATATTAGTTAGTGTAAGGATTTGTAAACATACTTCACATGCATTGCTTAATCCAGTTTCTATTTTATGAAATGCAAGCATTGATCTCTGACTTCCAATGCTCATGATTTGTAGGAGGGTTTAGCAATGTAAGAAGGTATGGTGAGAACTTTGGGAGGAAAAAGTGCTAGAACATAAAGTAATTATGTGGGTAAAGTGATTCTCACTGCTCACACTGAAGGCAGAACAGTTGTGCTTGCTTATGGCAGTGTTAAATTTGGTCTTGTATTTATATAGCTCTGAAGAAGTACCAAACTCCTTGGCAGTGTATTAGGCTTGAACTGCATTATAATCAGGATGTATCTCCAGTGGAACAGAAAGGCTGAAATATTGTGAAAAGAGTTAAAAGCAGCCTTGAGTTTGACCACAAACCTCTGCTTAGGGCAACACAAGTCTGCAAGTTAGCTGTGCTGCCATTCAGTGTGTCCACATCGTGCTTATGCAGTTGACAGTGCTGTCAGTCTCTATTAGGCTCTTCTCCAGGGCAAGGGTTGGAGCCAGTGGCTCATAATTTGCAACACTTCTTTGTGTCTACAAAACAATTGTGTAATTTGCTATTAAATTGCATATCTAACCCTTCTATCTGAATCCAGATATTGTTGTCACATTCTTTGGTAGAGGTGTTTGTTCTATATTTCAGCCTTGTTTCCATTTCATGCAATGGATGATTAATGTGATGGCAATTACGCTTTAATTAAAATTTGCTTGCCTTTACAAGAAACTGCAATAAATACAGTAAAAGAAGTGAAAATTAGAGCAGAAAGTGTGTAGAAATTTAAAAATGCCTTACATTAAGTATTTACTCACTCAAAGTCAATCTGACTGATTACTGCATGTAATCAAGGTTTCAGTGCAGTGGTAAAATACTGGAAAAGGTACAAGCTGTTGATGAAGAAAGAAATCCGTGACTCATCTGTTGAAGCATTTGATCAAAGCATCAACACGATCTAGATCTCACTTCTGACCTTGCTACAGATTTGTAATATAATACTGGAAAAGGTTATCATACGGGTACATTGGGAATAGAAGTAAGATTTTAAAGAGCCTTAGTTCTGCTGTGCTTGTATTTCTAAGCTTACAGTTGTCAGTGTAATTAGCTCTGTGTCATTAGTAAGCCATATTCTTTCTTGGGTCCTCTAAAAACTGCTTTGTCTGTACTAGCCAATTTTTCGGTCTGTCGGTCACTTTTTGCACTGAGACGCTGAAGACTGTAATGCATAGTGATCACCTGCTGAAATTCATTTGACCACAGTGTTAATTGTAGGTACTAATTTTGATTTTTGAAAATGTTTGTTAATCAGAGACTAGTTTTGGGAAATTGCTGCTATTGGCAATAATGCCTGTTGTTAAGGACCCTGATGCAGACAGTGTTTCATTTAGAAAAACCTTAATTATGTTACCACACTGACATGCGTGAACTGGTTCTGGGATCTAGCTTTGTCAAACATGGCATTGCAGTTTCGTAACATTTCCTAATAAAGGTTTCAGTACCATGGTGTTATGTGCTATTTGCCATTTTTGATTGGCTTTTGATTTGTTGTTTCTTGGTTTTATAAAATTACAACACTTTTGTATATTATTTAGAAATGTCTTGAAAATAAAAGTGATGTTTATTTCTAAATGAAATAAATGGATATAATTTCAAACTTCTTGGTGCTGCCTGCACTGGTGACTGGTCACAAAGTTGCTGATTGTCTGAAGTAACCTTTTTTCTGCTTTCCAGTTCTTTCTTACTGCATAAACTGTCAGTTTTCTTCCATGAGTGCTATTACAAATTTTATTCTGTTTCCTGTTAATCATTCTCTAAGCATCATCCTCCTTTTCTACAAGGAGTTTCTGCTGCTGTCACTGCAGATTTGTTCAGCAGTACAGTGGTAGTCATTCTTGAAATGGCAAACTCCTGTTCCATTTTCCAGCTCGTACTTGCTGTTCCTGTTCTGTTTTCCAGCTCTTATTTGCTGCATTTTCTACTACCTGGGGTCTCAGGCTGTCCTCTCAACTGCTGGAGTTCCCAAGTGTCGCAAACACTAATTTCTGCTCCATGGCAGCTTGCCATTACCCAGCTCTTGCTTTGCTTTCTGGCTGCCCAAATACTACCTGCTGTTTGTTATGTTTGATTCTTAGTTTTCAGCTGAGTCTCCTGTTTCCAGTTGCTAGACAGAGTTCACGTAAAACTTCCACTGTTAACATTGCATCTCTTCAAAACAAGAAGATTCTGTTGTTGCATATTGGTGGAGGTGAAAAAAAATTACCTCTTGAGACAGGCAACTTGATGAAGTCTTCATGAAAACTTAATTTTAACCAACCTCTTCCCCTTCTACTCCCTCACACCCTGTATCTCTCTGTTTTCTGAGTGCTGAGAATTTAAAGCATGCATCGGGGTTCACAGGGTTTTTTTCTGTCCAGATAATTTGGCAGCAGTGGTTTGGGTTTCATTTAGTAAACAACTGGAGTTGCATCTCCTGCTGGGTGACATAGTTTATCTGTCAGTGTTATACTGGGGCTTTACATCGCCGATGCAGCTTTTTTCAAAAGATACAATAAAGTCAGCCATGCGTGTCGCTACCCCACTGCTTTTGCTTTGCATGCAGCATTTCAGCGTCACTTCTTGTGACTGGCTGTTGCTTCCTTCCATCAGATAGTTTTCAGTTCAGACATTTTTTTAGTATAAGCATTTTCTGTCTTGGGCTGATTTTTATGGGTGTTTTTGTGGGAAGTATTTTAACCATCTTAAGGAATGGTCAAATTTTCTCTGCATGAGTACTGTAGGAGTAGTCTGGTGACTAACCACTTCAGGAATGCAATATGAATTATTGTCATTGTGAAAGCCTTCCCAAATACCACTATTAACATGCCTTTGAAAATTATTACTTGCGTGTGATCTGTGAAGATGTGCAAGAGTTCACGAAGTCAAGTCGCAAGTACATCATAGAGTACCTCCTCACTTCATCTGTACATGCGTCTCTTCTGTAGGACAGCTCTAGAGATTAAGCAGATACATGTGTATCAGTCATGTTGAGCAGCAGGACAGGCCGCACCCCAGGGTTTGTGTGTTTTCTGAAAAATGAATGCTTTCAGCTGTTTTTTAACACACAAGGGACAATATTTTAAGTACATAAAGGATACCTTCATCTCTCAGGTTCTTGCTGACAAAATTTCTGCCAGACAGGAGGTTTAAAGGAAAAAAAAATATAATCAAATGCACAGAAAGAGAAGGAATTACATGGATTAGGGAGAGAAGCTAGTGAGATTTGGATTGGAAGGAGGATGACGACAAATTTGCTGGAAACTGAGGAGAAAACAGCACATGAAACAGTTAGCATAAAAGGGGAGGAAGACAGTTGACTACAGCTAAGGGAAGATACTTTAATTTGATGGAAACAGAATCACTGAACATTAAGGGATTGGAAGGGACCTTGAAAGATCATCTAGTCCAATTCCCCCCTACAAGGTAAATGAATGAAAACGGATTGGATTTGCAGGGGGGATGGTGCATCAACAGTGTGGTGATAATGCTGTAAATGTGTGCAATGTCAAAAATTATAGCACAGTTGAAGCACAGGCTAGCTTAGCAGTGGTGTGATGGGTATGTAGAGTAGACCATCAGTAAGAGTGACTAGTTGCAGAAGAGATTGGTGTGGATGTGGGAGTATTTTAGAACACTTTAACAAGATTACATTTGGGAAGAGGGATATGCTGGTGATTTATCACCATGATAGCACTGGCTGAAGAAGGAAACTGGTGCTTCAAGGAGAATACAAAAAGAGAGAATTGAGAATATACATTAGAAGGGATCATTTTTAGCTTCTTTGGCCTTTGAATTTATCTTTCTTTAGAACCTCCAGAATAGCTGTTGACACTTTAAGGAATTAAGTTGGAAGAAGGGACATAAACTTTGGAGGAGGGGCGTTTTATTTAAAGGTAGACCAAGCTTCTTAGAAGCTACTTTGGCTAAGTTGGACTTGAGCTGAAAAGTTTTTAGATGCAGTGCCTGCTGAAATGAGACAGAACACAGCTGTAGTTAAAACCAGTAGATGTGAATCCTTTCTCCTCTAATGTGTAAAATGGTCCAGCCTGCTTTGCATTCTGCTTCCATGAGGTGTCCTGAAGATTGAATGAATGGAAAACATGGACAATACAGAACACAGCAGTTAAGATGACAGACAACCTCTGTGCTCCTCTAGCATCTTGCACTATAATTAGTTAATTTAACTTGCCACAAGCTGGCAGGACCTGCAGAGAAGCAGTTCTTGTAAACGGATCTAGAAAACTTCTTATGGTGCTAGCTGTAATTTTTTCTCTCCATCAGCTTTCCAATTTCAGTTGCTGCATATGAATGCTGAGGGTAGGGCTTCACTTCAGTGCTTCTTCGAGCTGATCTTGAGGAATAGGTTTTCTAATGACATGTTTTGTCTCTATTTTGAGATGGGAAGATAAATGAGTAATAGGGAGAGAAGTTACTGATTTGCTTTTGTTACTCTTCAGTTTTGACATGTGTATGTTTCTTGGTGGTCTTTGGGACCTTTGATCATTAAAGGACAGATTCCAGGATTGTAGAGGTAGAAATAGTTATTTAGAAGTGTAATAATGAGTAGTTTAAGACCTGGGATTATTATTCTCACCCTTTAATTATAAAATAGCAGATTGTAGAACTGTACTAAAATTAAAAGTTTTGTTTACAGTTAACCTTTCTGTGAGATTGTCTAACTGCTGCTTATAAAGAAAAACTCTTGACTACCAAGAAATTAGAGTGGGGGGAAATTTACTGTAGTGCTTGGTAGCCTAGAGTGCAGTTCCATGTATTTTACTTGGTTGTTTCTCTTTTTCATCCACATTAACTAAAGGGCTTGTACAACTCAGTGACTCTGTCAGTTGGGGTTGGTTTGTTTTCCTGTGATGAAGCCCAGCATTTTAGTTAGTAGAGTGCCATGTTACATCTTTCCTTTACAGCTTCTTAATCTAGTAATACGAGAAATTACTAATAGCCTTTCAGATTCAGACTTCTTAATCTATTGAAACATGCCTGGGTAAAAAAACAGTATCCAAAAGGACGTCTGTATCTGGTTCTGTGAGATACATGCAGAGTTGTGATGTCACTCACTAATCACATACTTTTTATCATGAGTTACTTTACTATTTTTAAGGAATTATTTGATTTTTTTTTTTAATACACATTTTCCTTGACAGTTTAGGGAAATAGATCATTCAGTCAGCCTTACTAATGACATGTATATTTCTCAGTGTGTGATAGATTCTAAGTTGCTTAACTGGGTGAATTATCATCTTTATTTTAATTTTGTGGACAAAAAGATGTAATTGCTTACACCTTTATTACCACCATTATTTTTTACATATGGTATGAATACTTCTTATTTAACCAAAATCTAAATGTGATTGATGCAGTTCAGTTTACTAACTGCTACCTGAAGTTCTTAACAGTTTAGTTCATTGAGGCAGTAACATTTTTCTATTTCAAATAACTTCTTTCCTCTGAGGTATTTTCCAGGTAATTCAATCGTTATCCTCTTTGTGCAGAGGAGGTAACATAAGATATTTGTAGCAGCTGTATAAAATTCTAATTAAACTTGGATTGTCTTTAGTTTTGATTCTGTATTTAAGTTTACTATCTGTGTTTTCTTTCTAGAGTAGACAATGTTATTAGCTCAGATAAATCGAGACTCTCAGGGAATGACTGAATTTTCTGGAGGAGGAATGGAGGCCCAGCATGTGACTCTTTGTCTAACAGAAGCTGTAGCTGTGCAAGGTGAACCTTCAGGTTAAAGTATTTCTATGTTATTGTGTTATTTGAAATTCACATTAAACTCTAACACATACTTAGTGTATTATAATTGAAAAGTCTAACAAGTTATTCTTAGTTAACTGAGATTTACAGCTTACTAATTTAATTCTGAAAGGAAAGTATATTTTATTAATGTAGCAGGAGTGTGAAAGTGTCAAAATAGGAAATGTAAAACCTGACTTTATTGTCGCAATTTTATATTTTGTAACTTCAACATATATACAAGTGTGTATTAGACCAGTTTAGTTTAAAATAGATGGGTTATGTAAGATAGGTTTAAACGTTGTATTTTCTAGAGCTTCATTATGATTTTATGTTATCACAGACTTTTTCCTATGTCTGTTTTACTCTAAACAGATTTGTGCATGTAAAGGACGGTGGTAGTGTATGAAACAACACTATCACTGTTAGTATGTGTATCGCTATTTCACTGTCAACACTTGTGGCCTAATCAAGGTTAAGATGTGATTTGGGGGTTTGATGCTGGTATAGTGAATATTAACTTTTTTCCTCACTAGATGGTGACAACTTAGAAAACATGGAAGGTGTAAGTCTGCATGCAGTTACCCTTGCTGATGGCTCCACTGCTTATATACAGCATAATTCTAAAGGTAGGTAGGTGACTAACAGTTGGGTAGTACTGAAATCATATTCCCTGTCTGAAACCTTGTCTTTGGACTGTAAAGTCAGGCAAAATCTGTACAATGTTTATGAAATTCCATTTCCAGCTGGAATTACAGGTATTACAGTAATGCCATAAATAAATATTTACTTTCTACTAATAAGATGCAGGTATCAAATGTAGAACATAAGTCAAACAAAAGTGAGATGATCTTTTTGCTTCAAACCCAAATATCAACATTCTGCCTGTTGGATAGGATATCAGGCCCTTTCCATGGTTTTTTTAATCCCAAAATTTAAAAACTATGTGTAGTCATATAGTGCTTATGCTTTACCAAACATTATTTCTTGGTTGAGAGAAATTGTTCTTTTAATCCAGAAATGATCAATTGTGTATTTAGATTTTAATGGGACATACAGAATATATGTTAAGAATTCCATATATTTCAGATGGTAAATTAATGGATGGCCAAGTGATTCAATTAGAAGATGGTTCTGCTGCTTATGTTCAACATGTATCCATGCCTAAAAACAGTAAGTGTAATAATACACGAAATATATTCTGAAACAGTGTACTGCTGATAATAAATATGGAGTAATTAAGAGTCATTGTAATAGCTTGATTTATTGTTTTAATGAGAATGGTAACAAAATGATTCTAGGTAGTTTGGGATCCTAGGCATTCAGTGTTTAATCTTCCCAACTAATGAATTTTTCTAGCTACTGCTGAAGCATTATAATTCTTTATTTGGAACAGGGGACAGCTTGCGCCTGGAAGACGGGCAAGCAGTTCAACTGGAAGATGGAACCACGGCATTTATTCATCACACCTCAAAAGGTATTTTTTTAAAAAAATTTATTTGTTACATTAGAGTTCTAGAGCTTTTCAGCAGTATAAAATATGATACTCTTTTTAGACCATGACATCAGTGTGATTCCCAGTATAGCTTACTTGTTGCTTTTAATTTGTGACTGGAAATGGCTGAAATGAGACTGGTTCAGTTCCTTATTTGGACCTCATGTAAGAGTTCTAAGCAGAATCAAAATCGGCTTATTTAATTTTTAAAGAATATCAAAATAGATTTACATGTTAAATCATGCTATTTATGATTTTGCCATTAGGTAGTAGGGTAGAAAACAGGAGAGCTGATAGACAAGAATTCAAGCATATGTACTTTAAATGATCACTTTGATTTCTGCAGGAGTTGGTTATACTAGTCTTGGAAATAGTGGTCACCAGTAGATATTTTAAGTCTGTTTAAACTAGCATCACAAGAATTACATTCTACAACCTGCAATACTGAGAGGAGAGACTGTAATAAAGAATTTATTCTGTAACAGTTGTTCTGTATTTTGTTTGTTTTACATATTTGCATTATTCCATTCTTAAAATAGTCAGAGTTATGACTGGTACTATGTCAATACTTCAGATTTTGTGTGTTTACATTATTGTAATTTTATTGTGACTGGATACAAAATGCAAAGCCTGTTTGCACTCCTGATTCTTAACTCGTCGTAATATTATTTCTCAGACAGTTATGACCAGAGTGCACTGCAAGCAGTCCAGCTGGAGGATGGAACTACTGCCTACATTCACCACACGGTGCAAATGCCACAGTCAGACACCATTTTAGCCATTCAGGCTGATGGCACAGTGGCAGGTCTTCATACAGGAGATGCTGCCATTGACCCAGATACCATTAGTGCTTTGGAGCAATATGCAGCCAAGGTATACCAAAACACATTTCCTCTATGAATAATGTTTTAATATAGCAATTCAAGGTAGTTGGCAGCAAGAGCTATCTGTGATTGAAGTGTTTAAATTCTAAGAGTTCAGACTTTTAGCAGACAGAACACCAAATTGTCATTACAGTGTTTCACTGTCAGGAGCAGATCCAGTGTGTAGTGTTGCGTACAGAGAACAGAAGATTGAACACTGAAATGCTGTGGCATCAGGTTGCTTTGGAAAGTAGTTCAGACAACTAAACAATAATTTTCTTCAAAATACAGTATCGGAAAAGAGCATCTTGAGAGGACACTGTTTGGAAAGAAGGACAAAGTTAAATTATTCTCTTTCGGGCACTATTGCTAGATAATTTTAGGGATTTTTTCTCCTGGAATTGGGAAGAATAGGGACTGTTGTATTGGACATGATATGAATTGTAAAATAGAGTTACTCAGTTTGAAACAAACTTCTTTAATTCATACTTCCAATAATAAAGTAGTGTGATGCTCAAAATTCTTGTTATCCACCTCAACAGCACTCCTGTAAAGCATGATGTTAGTGGAGTAGTGGGCAATGCGGCTTCCCCAGCTTTATAGTCAAGCAGTGTCTCAGTGCTGGATTAGAACCACCAGTGCTTGCTCTGGAAAAAGAGTAGAATAACTTTTAAAATCTGTCCTGTAGTGTCACTGCGAGTTGTCAAATTCTGGGAGAAGGCCAGTTAAGATAATTAAATGGCTTGTACTGTCTTCTGTCTGTTACGCTTCTGTCTACTATAAAAGTGAGAGCTCTTAAAAGAGCAAGTCAAATTGTGTTGTGCTTGGCTATGCTTTAGCTTTTCATAGAATAAAAAGAAATTAAAAGTTAGTTGAGCTGTAGTGACAAGCTTTTATGTATTTCCTAGCTACAATTTAGTTGAGGTTTAAATCAATCATAACTTTGTTCTTCTATACAGTAATAATTTGTTATAAGTTTCTGTTTTGAGTAGGTGAAGAGGAAATGGAAGAAATCAAACAAATTTGCATTTTTGTCCTGTTTATCTCAACATGTGTTGTTTAATTCAGTAATGAATATTAAAAAAAAACCCAACCCAGTTAAGTCATGGCACTGCTTGTAGGATATTGTGGATTTTTGTATGTCCCTGGATTCAAAGAGTTACTGAATACATTCATAGAAGGAAAATGTATCCAGGGCTATTGGGTAGGAACATGTGACTTCTAGCTCAGGAAGATACTAAACCACAAACTGCTTGAAGGTGGCAGAATATTCCTGGGAATGTATCAGTATATGTTTGGCCTGTTCCTTTAATACTAATTAAATAAATACTAATTAATACCTTTAACTATTAATTCCTTTAACTATTTTTGTAAGTTCAGTGGAAAGCAGCAATACCTTCCTCTTTATCTACAGCCTGTGAACTAGTGTACTATAGGATAATTATGAGTCAAGAGGGAGCTAGAGAGCTGTGCAGTAAGCCCCTGGGAACTATCTGTAACCCTGTGTTTTTCAGATGACTAAAGTAGCCTGTAAATGTTTTTCTGTTTCAACTTTGTTTTTCAGGTGTCTATTGATGGAAATGACAATGTGACCAGCACAGGAATGATAGGTGAAAACGAACAAGATAAAAAAATGCAGGTATGTAGCCCACTACAAAATAATTAAATAAATAAATAATAGAAATAATTAATTAATTAAATAGAAATATCTATTTCTTCTGTCTTCTCTGCCCAGCAATGTGCATGATCACTAGTCCAGTGTAGACCTGAACTAGGATCTGCTGCCACCCTCAGCCATTTTGGATGCCCAGCCTAAAAAGATATTCTACTACTTATTTTCTGGGGTTTTTATGTTAAAAGATAATGAAAAGTTACATTGGATTTGTAAGGTATTTCCAAACAGATGTTTTCTTGTGGCTGAGCTGGCCACTGGATGAATGGCAGAAGACATTAAGGGTGAGAGACTTACAGACTAGAAAATTAAACTGCTTTAATTAATAACAGTAGAATGAAACATACAAATGTACACAAAGCTGATACAGAACCTGACTCCCCTGACGGCAATTACATGACTATCACTACCCATGCTATGTACAGGCCCTGGGGAAGTCCCAGACTGGATTGAGCAGCAACTGGGTACAGGAATGCAGAACTGACAGAGTCCTCTTCTATGACACACAAGATTAGCAGTGACCTTGGTCTTCACAGGAGCAAGGATAAGCAAGAGGCTTTCTGCACACAAGTCTTTGGTAGTAACTGTCAACACCGAGTGTTGTCACTTCTAAAAGCAGATACTGTCTTCAAAATATGTAGTTAACTTCAGAAAGTGCAGTTACACAGAGGAGACTGAGTTGAGAATGGACATCACTGAACAGAATTATTTCTGTTCCAACTCAAACCAGGGCATCTGAGTATTTAATTAGTAAGGGTGTTTCAGAAGTTCTTTTCCAGAGGATGAACTTTTTGTAGGTCTTAAAGCAGAAAGGATGCTGACTCAACTAATGAATTATTTTCTTCTCAAAAGAGACAATTCCAGGCATGTGCCTGGATCTGTTCTCTTTAGTGACTGGCTTTGATTCCACTTGCCCTATTAGAGTCCTTGACTTCTGTTGTGGTTTTCTTAAGTAATCAGTAGATAAGTGTTGTCCCCAGCGAACATTTAAAGAAGCAGAAAAAACCCCCTTCCATTTCTTTTTGTGTTGTTAGCATGTAAAATATGTAAACCTTTTTGATATAAAAACAGTAATTTAAAAGTTCAAAGGGCACTGGCAAATGTAGGTGCAGCTTGCTAAGTCTCAAGCCTTTTTTATCTGGGCTGCATATATTTGTGTAAGGAGAGTGGCATTTGTCATTATAATGTATTTCATTAAATAAAGAGAGAAAACAATGTGTTCTGGGCTTCACAGAACTACGACCAGCAACAAAAATAATAGTGAAACCTCTGTACACTCACAGGTTCAAATGATGAAACCAGAATAGTCATTGCATTGAGAAGGTTGTGGTCAGTTTATCCTTCTAGTTTCATTTAAGAGAGAATGAAGTTTTAAGTTAAAATACAGTTACCTATGAAAGGAAGAATTATACGCTTACTTCTGACAGTTACCTAAAATTCTCAATTCTTAATTGTTTAAGAGCTATTTCCCACAATATTTCAAGCTTCAGACACTCCACTGTTGCCTATGTGGATGACTGTGAGAGAAGAGAATAGCTATTACATGCATTATTTATGGTATTAGTATTTATTCCATAAAATGGAGTAGTGAAAATTAGGTTTGACACACTTACAGACTGGAATAGGGATGCAACTTCCACACTATCTAAATTGAAGAAAGAGTAAGGTAACATCATGGTTGGTTTTATCTGAAAGTAAAAGCCTATGTTGCAAAATGACCTTTAACCAGTATCCTGTTAC
This sequence comes from Phoeniculus purpureus, assembly GCA_028565055.1. NCBI lineage: Eukaryota > Metazoa > Chordata > Aves > Bucerotiformes > Phoeniculidae > Phoeniculus > Phoeniculus purpureus. Next base: position 16,545 of record JAOXOE010068042.1, read on the forward strand.
ATGGGTGATTTCAGCCTCAGGCCCAAAACAAAGGGCATCTGGAGGCTGTTTTATCTTATACGTGTATGCCAACATATGTGCTGTATGGAAATGTGCCAGTTTGATGGAATACTGTATGTTCCAAAGAAAATAAGAGCTTTCATTTGAAAACATAATGAAGCTTAGTCTCAAATTCTGACCCGCTATAAGGTGATGTCAGTTGGCCAACTGGTGTTTCCCAAAGCTATCGGTTATGTATGGAAATCATGATCATGTTTATGAAGGAAGTAGAACAACTCCCTTATGAGGAAAGGCTGAGGGAGCTGGGTCTCTTTAGCGTGGACAAGAGGAGACTGAGGGGTGACCTCATTAATGTCTATAAATATGTGAAGGGTGGGTGTCAGTAGGATGGAGCCAGGCTCTTCTCAGTGTCATCTAGTGATAGGACAAGGGGCAATGGGTGCAACCTGGAACATAGGAGGTTCCATACAAATATCAGAAGGAATTTCTTCCCAGTGAGGGTAAGGGAGCTTTGGAACAGGCTGCCCAGGGGGGTTGTGGAGTCTTCTTCTCTGGAGACACTTAAAACTTGCATGGGTATGTTCCTGTGCGACTTGGTCTAGGTAATCCTGCTGTGGCAGGGGGATTGGACTGGATGAGCTTTCAAGGTCCCTTCCAATCCCTAATGATTCTATGATGTCTTGATTTAAGTAAAATACTACTTATAACTCATTGTGAAATAATGTGTTACTTTGAATAATATAGTCTCATAGTTAAATATAGTATTAAATGAGAGTACTTATAAACTCAGGTCTTAACACAAGGTCAGAAGATACCATGCTGCTAAACAGTCATTCAAACGTACGTGTGGTTAGGTTTTTCACCAAAGAAAAAAGCATAAAACGTCTTGTATGATGTTTACATGTGAAGACAAAAAATACAGGTGCCCAAATGGATGTCACACGCTATTTCCTTTGCAACCTGTCATACCGATCTGTTCATAGTCAAAGCAGAATTGTATGACTGACATTCATATGTACACAATATGAAAACCTTATCTGAGATCTTTGTCACCTATGATCTCTTGTGTTACCTGTCTGAACTCAGGATGTGTTTGTGATTGTGTTTTCCCCTAGAATTAGGGTGTGGTTTTAAAAAATTTTATCTATTTTAAAGTATTTTGAAATACAGAATTCCTCTCAGCAAGTTCCTTGTTATAAAGGTGCTTTATTTGCCAAGTTCTTCTGATTCTATGCCTCCTAACACTCGAATGGTTTGGTTTCTTTAGAGTGCCTTATCTCATTAGAACAGAAACTTGAATACTATATCTGAAGTATAACACTGAATTCTTTATGATCCTCAAGTCATATCAACTGAAGTATTGTGAAGAAACCCATGCTGCTGCAAACAGCAGAAGTGAACAAACTATAGCAGAGCTATTCTGTACGTTCTTCTGTTGTGTCCTTCCTAGAAAGCAGAGTAGAACCTGGCTCAGATTGCTCAGCTGGCCAAAACACATGCATCAGTGATGAAAGTACAAATGCTTTCCTTCATTTTCAAAAAGTGCTCTTTATAAGTGTATTTAATTATCGCTTGGCCTTTGAATGAGCTTAGCTTTGAAGGTGGTCTGATTTATGTCTAATCTCCCTTAGGAATGAATCCAGTGTCTTAAATGTAATCAAAGCCACTTATGTCTACTGATTTATCATCTTAACTGTGCTTATATTTCACGTTATTTTGTCTTTGTTACTTGGCTAACTAATGGATATGTTTAAATATGTTTTACCGTTTCTCTCATTTCATCAGAAGCTAAGCTTCGAAGTTACTTAGTGAGAGTGAGAAATACATGGCATAGCAAAGAGACAAAAGAAACCTCTGGCCTGATAGCAAACCCAAGTGTATGACTTTTCTGATGCATCATGGGTTGTTTTTTTTAACGGTGGCTTTTTATCTTAAGATTGTCTTGCAAGGGCATGGAACAAGAGTGACTGCAAAATCTCAGCAGAGCGGAGAGAAAGCCTTTCGTTGTGATTATGATGGCTGTGGAAAACTGTACACGACAGCTCACCATCTAAAGGTGAGATGTAAAATGAACTGGTACTTTGCAGGCATGATTTTTTTTTTTTTTGACAGGTTGTGTTGTTAAAATTCATAGAAATGAGCAGAGAGCCCGTCACGTGGTGCTGTTGTGTCAAATGTTTATTGGAATTTATTTTACAATAATTGGTTGCCTTGGGTGCTCAGGGACTTTGCATTTGCAAAATGAGTTAGGCTCCTATGTTGCCAGCATGTAAGAAATCTCTGGTTGAGATAGTTTCTACCAGTAGTGTCACAGTAATTCTGAAATCCAGTGATTGCTTTATCCACTTTACGTGTGTGCACATTCATATAAAAATTCCAGTTTTTGAAAGACTTTGCCATCATAATGCCAGGTCTAACCCTTCAAAGCAATCCAACATTCAGAATGAAAAGCTTTACTCATGACAACTTCTTAATTCTCTTCTGTTTTGTAACTAAGAGTGAGAGTAAACTGTTGTAAGGGTGTAGAGCTGTTCATATTCCAGCATAGGCATTTCTGATGAGGAAAGGCTGAGAGTCTCTTGAGCTTGCAAAAAAGGAGACTGAGGGATAACATTGTTAATGTTTATAAATATGGAAAGGGCAGGTGTTAGGAGGATGGAGACAGGCTCTTCTCAGTGTCATCCAATGATAGGAAAAGGGGCAATGGGTGTAAGCTGAAACATAGGAGGTTCCACATCAATATGAGAAGAACCTTCTTCTCAGTGAGGGTGACAGAACACTGGAATGGTCTGCCCAGGGTGGGTGGGATGGAGTCTCCTTCTCTAGAGACGTTCAAAACCTGCCTGGCCATGTTCCTGTGCGACTTGATCTAGGTGATTCTGCTGGAGGGGGGGTGGTGGGGATTGGACTAGATGATCTTTTGAGGTCCCTTGCAATCCCCAACATTCTATGGTAATCACCTGCCAATGAGATAAACTCCTTGTACTGCTTTGTCTCTAGCACTCTGGAGTTAGTGAGTAGTAGACTCCATGGATCATGTGCTAAAATGGTGTCAAGATTTTATGCAATTCTTACATTGTTAGAAGTGCTCAGTGGAGTAAAAAACCAGGCAGTGGGCATACTGTCCTTTTTTGTTTGTTGTGGTTTTTTTTTCCAAAACTGAAAGGATCAGGTTAGACCTTGGGAAGAGGTCTGTTTAATTTTGAGGAAAACATGACCATATTTCATTGGGTTTTTTTAATCACTGATGTAAAAAGAAGACGGTTGAATGGGAACCTTGGAGAAATACAGTCTGTTGTCTTTGAGAGCAAGCTGTTTCTGTGTTGACGTAACCAGATACAATGTTTCATTAAGTCAGTGTATTGTATATCTTGACAGGTGCATGAAAGGTCACACACCGGAGACAGACCATACCAGTGTGAACACCCTGGATGTGGCAAAGCCTTTGCAACAGGTAATCTGTTGAGTAGCGTCTCCTGCTTGTTAGTTTGTTTCTGTATGAAGTAAGTTTTTTTTGTGCTGCCATTTTTAAAGTGCTACATAAAGACCTTGGTTAAGAGAACTGCAATAGCCGTCGTTTCAGCCAGCAGAGCGTATAGAAAGGACAGAGGATTTTGAACTAGTTGCTGAAGGAGGAATTACATGAAACATTTGATGCTTTCCCTACTCTCACCAGCAATACTACATTTGGAGTTCATGTAGAAAAAATAGACCTATGTTGAAAAAATGTTTTAGAGCCTGGATAGCAGTAGAGCTTTTACTGCTGATGTTATTAACAATATGGAGTTCTGTATGAGCAAAGGAGAGGCATTATAGAAGTATACTTCATAAATGAAGGAATTTTTCAAGTGTTACCTAAAGTTCTGCTCCTCTCTATGGTAGAATAGAGCTTGTGAAGAGTGAGATAGCAAATAGTTACTAATCAGAGAGCTCCCTGACTGGAACTGCAAGCACAGTTTTCAATGGTGATGATTTATGAATATCCTAATTTTTGTTAATGCTATCATCGTATCTTTTCTGATCCTCAGGATATGGGTTAAAAAGTCACGTCCGAACACACACTGGTGAGAAACCTTATCGGTGCACAGAAGAAAATTGCACCAAATCATTCAAGACTTCAGGAGACCTGCAGAAACATATCCGAACCCACACAGGTACTATTTTCATCTTTTATTTTACTTAATTTAGATTCTTTTTTTATCTTTGATCATTGTGTGACTTCATAGTTATGAAATCAGCCTGTGTGTATTCTCTTTCTGAAGCCCAGTGAGCTCAACAGCATTTCAGCTTGGTAAGCATTTGCTGCCAATCCGGCATGTTCTTCTTGGAAACAGTGCTTGAGCATTCACACCACTCTACTGCAAATGCACTAACTGTTAACAATGTTTACTTTGTCACTGAGACACTTGGTGCCTTTACAGCTTTGTTTGTAGCCATAACTATACAAGGAACTTATTTGTCAATAATTGCCTTGTCTTTCAAAAATGGCATCAGTGTTCTTTAAGTGCTTTAAGATAACTAGCATGCCAGTTTCACAGAGGTTGATAATTCTGAGCTGCTTGTTACCTTCATTTCCCTTCTCGCAGCAGAAAAATGAGCAAAAATATCTTAGAAAAACCAACTATTAAAACTTTCAAACACATAAAATAGTCTTGTGGTTTGTCTTTAAAAAGATTCATTTCAAATCTGAACCAAATACATTCTAGGGAGCTTACACTGCGCTCTGCAAAACTCTGTGAGTGCACACGCATGTAAAGCAGTTTGCACAATGTCTGTTTTGCTCATGAGATCTCTAAAACACAAAAGAACCACTTTAAAAGGAATAATCTATCACTTACTAACGTATTCCATTCAGTGTATTTGCGTGCCTACTAGAGCACTGACAAGTTTTCCCACTGAACTTTCTGAATCTGAGAGTGTAAAAAACCAAAACCACAAGAAATAGGTTTTTTTCTCAGATTAAAAAAAACCAATGCATGGGGGAAAATAAAAGTGGCTAACAGCATTTGTAAAAACTCTAGATTACATTGAGAATTCTTTCATGAATTTAATTGCTTGACTGTAATTTACCAGTTGACACACAAGACTTGAGCCAGCACTATGTAACTATTTACCCATTTGAACAATGTAAATATTACAATCAGGCTCTCAGCAGTCCAAGGACTGGAGTTCAGGGCTGGGGTTTTTTCACATTTATGAGTCTCAAAGAATAGGAAGAAGATTGCACGAAGTCCTTTGTGCATGGAGTAGTGTAGCGTGTATTCAACACAAGCTGCAGCAGTACCACCCAACGGAGGCAAATCTGGACTCTACCCATCATCTCCCATGGCTCTGAAACCTTTCTGTTCCTCTGTTATGTAGAGCAGAGTTAGCACTTTATTCAATTTCTGCCTGTTTTAGGTGAAAGTGATTTTCCTCTCACTTTCAGTCCAGATGCACTTCTGTTGCTCCCAACTGCTTGCCTTGAGTTCCTCGGTGACATCCTTAGACATGCTATTTTGGTACCAGAAAAGCTGGCATGGATGGTGCCTAGTAGCTGCTGTTGAGTAGAGCCTGAAGGCTTCTGACTTGCTTTGCATTTCTCCTTCTAGAATTTTGTCACTTGGAAACTGGTTGCTTTTCTAACAAGTACCTTAGAAACTCAACGGCTGGCTTCCCCCGCTGGTAGGATGCGACATTCTTACCGGCATTCTTTTAGAGCAGTTTGTTTTGGTTTCTAACTTGGGGTCTGTTGTTGGGCGGGGTTCAGTCTGCAACCCTGCTCCTTTCAGGCATGATTTGAGGTCCTGTGCTGAAGCAAGGCTTAGGGGAGCCATGGTAACACAACACTGAGGCATAGCTCCATACACACATGCTGCCTTGGCAGGAAGCTGAAAAACCTTCTCAAAACAGCTGCCCTAAGGAGTGAATTATACTTTCCTCTGCCAAGGAGCTAACTACTCTGGAGTTTTGTGGTATTAACGTCTCTATCAGGACTTTTTTTTTTTTGTTTCTGTCTCTAAGTGCTTAACGTTGTATCTGCAGAGGTAATCTGACCTCTCATGCTCTCAGATTCCTCCCTTTGGTAAGGAGTAAGGTGGGTATAATGCAGTGTGCAGTTACAAGGACAACATGGACTTCTCCAGAGTTAACCCCCTTCACTCTACCCCTTGGTGTGCTTTGATAGATCTGAAGGGTCAGAGGCATTGGGGTATTAGGCAGGGGTTGGCCTTACCTAGTGGTCATGGTGAAATGTTTTGGTGCAATGATGTAGTTATTGTACTTAAATTGAATTACATTAATAGATTTATTTTTAAAAGAACCTCTATTGGTGATTGCTTTGGCTTTGGGGTTTGAAACTTGAGTTCCAGGGCTCTCTCTTTGAGAAGTCGATTCTTCTCAATTAATATTAAGGGCTTTCTATATTGAGTTTTACTGATTCATTTGAACCTTGGTTTTATGTGAAATCACTGAAAAAAGTATTTGTTCTATGAATTACAGTTGACAAATGTACGAATGGTGTGATATGCTTGTCTTGTGTAATGTCTGTATGAATCGAGGGGATGTTAAACATATGTTAGAATATGGACAAGGGGGAAGCTAATCCAAGCAACTGAGTCCGTTTTGTACATCATAATGCACTGATCTAAATGGTTCATAATATAGCTCACAGACTGTATGATTTTCCTGACTTTTGCCAATTATGGGTAAACAACAAAACACAGGCACATGTTCATGGTGTTTCTGACTGAGGGTCTTAGAATTATTTGTCTTTAGATTCCTGAGTTCATTCTATAAGTAACCTGGGGGTTTTGTTCTTTTATAACTTTTGTATGTAAAACTACTTCTTTTTCCAGGTGAAAGGCCCTTTAAGTGTCCGTTTGAAGGATGTGGCAGATCATTCACAACATCTAATATCAGAAAAGTTCACATCAGGACACACACAGGCGAAAGGCCCTATTATTGTACAGAGCCAGGATGTGGGAGAGCTTTTGCCAGTGCAACTAATTATAAAAATCACGTGAGAATACACACAGGTATATGAGTGATGTTTTGTGTTTTGAAGCGGAATCTGCTTGGGGAGAGGCTGGCTGCACTGTTCTTGGGAACACTGTTCTGGTGCATTGTAACTGGGTATAGCCATGCTTATATGACCTGACTTGGTACTTCTGTCTGGGCCTGTCTCCTCTTGGCTGAGGAAGTTAAGCAGTGAGGTTCTCAAGGCAGAAGAATTTTGGTTTGGATACAAAGTTATTTAAAGTGAATACAAGACCTTGTCTTCAGTGGATATTGGCCTAAATCCTTAATAGGTTTGGGGCTTGCCTCTGTTGTGAGCTGGTTATTAAACAGCAGTAAATTACAAGTCTGACCTTGACTTTGTCTCACCATTGGGAGTCACCCTTTCATCCCAGATAGATCTTCCTTGCTGCTGGAGTAGTGATCACAACCTTCTTTGTATAGACAGAGGTGAAAATACTTACACAACTGAACTGGCAGGGTTAGTCAGCAGAAATAATCAGCACAAATTTGAAAGTCCAAAAAAGTACAAGCCAGTGACATCATCTCGGTAGTCATGTGTATTTTACAGAAGCACCAATAAGTTTTATGGAGGTACATTTTTGTATTACCTGTTTCACTTATGATGTAATTTGGACCTGCATTTCACTGACTTTTAAATGAAAGGTGGTTTTATATGAAATGATGATTGTTTGAACATATGCTTCTTACAGATTTCTTCACAGCTTAAAGACTGTGAAACCGTAGTAGGGTATTAGCTGATATAGATACACTAGTCTTTAAGTATGGGGCTTCCAGTAATAAAAGAACAAAATTCTCAATTGAGTGCCAAACTGGCATCACAGCTTTCAGCCTGTATCCTGCTTTGTGAGAAAGATGTTTTAAATAGAATGACAGAGAGAAAAAAGGGCCTACATTTCCCTGAGAGTGTTTTAAAAAAACACAATGAGAGACTGCATCAATAAACTTTGTGGACTTGAGCTTCACTGTGCTTTTGACATTCAAGTCTGGTTGATAATGAAGGGTTTTCTACTAAGAAGAATTTGTTAACAGTGTTTCCTGTGCATCCTTGATGAAGTTCTATTTATCCCATTTGTTTCTCCATACAGGGGAGAAGCCCTATGTCTGTACAGTTCCCGGCTGTGATAAACGTTTTACAGAGTATTCCAGTTTATACAAACATCATGTTGTACATACTCATTCCAAACCATATAACTGTAATCACTGTGGGAAAACTTACAAGCAGATTTCTACACTCGCTATGCACAAGCGGACAGCACACAACGACACTGAGCCCATTGAAGAAGAACAAGAGGCTTTTTTCGAGCCACCTCCAGGTTGGAGTTTCAGACTTTGAATCTCTTGTAAAAATATGGTCTGGATCACATTTTGTTGGGGTTTTTTTAATAATCAAGCAAATTAAAGCACAAAAGAAAATCTGAAGCGCTTAATAAAGATATTAAACTTCCTTGCAAGATGTTTTAGTGTGGTGGGCACCTTGCAAACAGAAACTAAAGTTGTGTTTGACCAAGCGTTACACTCACTTGTAGTAGTCTTGGAGATAGCAGAGAAATTTGAGTTGCAGTCCCAGCAAACCTGCTATAAACATGAATGTGGGAAGGGACCTCTAAGAGTCTAAAATGTTTGTTTGTAACCTAGTGGATTTTTCTTAGGGATTTTTGTAAGAGTGTACATAACCCTGTTTTGGGCAGAAAGGAGGTTTTACTGCATGTATGTGGGAACAGCATTGAATGCCCCTTAAGCATATTTACTATAGCCTAACTCCTTTTTTTGAGGGAATGATAAGATTCATTTACTGAGGTTAAACATTTATTAAGATATTGAACATACTTAAGTCTTTACACAAAGCCATTGCTGTTCTTCTGTGTGTTCGTTAATTAATAATTTTTTTCCCTTAAAGCAGACTGTTGTGTTTGCATGGAGCCTCTTGTATGGAGGGGTTAACATTTAATGAATGAAGTAGAAATGTTTGTCATCATTGTAACATTTGCTTATAAACTATATGGATATTTTCCTCACATGTAACATTTGTGTGTAAAAATTAATTGCTTAAAGGTTTTACTCCATGTTCCCATAACAACAGACTTTGTGACGTGCTTTTGGTGTCTTTCTTTTGTTTATTTTTCTCATCTTTCCATTAAAATTTTTCCTCTAGAATTTTGTAAACTTTCAGGCCAGACTGGCACTTAGTCCTTGTCAATTGCTTTCCTGACAGGATTTATGAGAATGTAAACTATCTCCTGCCTTCTTTCTATCAAATAGGTCAAGGTGAAGATGTTCTCAAAGGCTCTCAGATAACCTATGTCACAGGGGTAGAGGGAGAAGATGTGATTTCTGCACAAGTTGCTACAGTTACTCAGTCAGGATTAGGTCAACAAGTAGCACTAATATCCCAGGATGGAACCCAACATGTAAGTAACCACAGTGTCAGAGGGTTGACAAATTTATGTTGAGAATTGCGGCCAGCGTTTGCAGAAACTCCATGTGCTTTCTAAAACCAGTTAGAATTAATATGTATGTTGGTTCTTTCGGAAAGAAGCTCCTTTTGGAGCTGGGTCAGGATATGTTTAGGATTAGGCTTCCTCTGGAATACTCGAACTACATATTCTGACATCTGAAACTGTATTAACACAAAGCCAGATTTGTTATCCTTGTCATCTTTGTTGCTCTTAGAGCAGGCACAGGCTTTATTTATTATTTACTTATTAATATTTATTATTATATCAATTGTTATCTATACTGCCTGGTTTCTGAGATTTCTCAGAATTCCCTGATTATTCAATTAATACTTAGTGCAAATTCGAAATGAAATACTAAAGGGAGCTGTTGTATTGCCGGCCTTGAACACTGCAGCAATACTAAGGAACTGCCATTTTTTTACTCTCTGAAATGAAGAGCTGGAGAAGCCTTGACATGGAGCTTTTGTGTTTGTTTAAATTAGCCTTCAGCTTGGCTTTAGTTCTGGGATGTTTTATTACCTTGGAGATCAGACATCAAATCATGTCTGTGATCCCCTAATGCATTTATACTGCAGTCATCAGTAATTAATTGTTTATTCATGGCTTAAGCTGTAAGCCCTGGTAGACTTCTTTAGTATTTCCATAAAGATAAAAGTATGTCAGGTGATGATCCTACCTTGAGTTACATTGCCCATTATGTAAGACACTATCACACAGTCATTTGGGGTAAGATCTGATTAACAAGGAGTTGTAAACCCTAGGAGCAAGTATGCACACTTTTTCATATTGCTGACAGCCATAGTTTTATTTCTGTAAACAGATAAATGTGTGTGAAAGGTCACGGAGTATTAGATTTTGATCAATAACGTGAATGAGATGAAGGATTTTTGTCCAAGATGGGGACTTGCTTAGAGAGTAATGGTGATGATTTTCAAGGAATGCATGAGCATGCTGGGGAGGAAGTCAAATAACAGCTACTAGATATTTTGGCCAGTTCATTCCTTGTCAACATGGCTTAAAATACCTTTTCCTGCTAATTATGAGAAAATTGTTTTTTTTCTTCTGGATTGCTAAATGTTTTGTTTCAAATTAAGAAAAACAGAACTAGTAGGCGTATTGCTGCTGAACCAGCTGTTAGGAATTTGTTTGATAAATGCTGTTACACTTCAAATGCATATCATCATCGTTTTTTCAAACCTTACTGAAAGAATGTGTTCTGTTGCCAAAAGATAAGGCTCAGATGTGACTGGAGCAGCAATCAAAACTTTTACTAAAGGGATTATTTTGTGTTTCAGGTCAACATATCCCAGGCAGATATGCAGGCCATTGGCAATACTATCACTATGGTAACACAAGATGGCACCACCATCACAGTCCCTGCCCATGATGCTGTCATTTCTTCTGCAGGAACACATTCTGTAGCAATGGTCACTGCAGAAGGCACTGAGGGACAGCAGGTAAGGCACAATCCTGTGTGCATGTGTAATCTTCCTTTGTAAGATGATATAAAATAGGGACTGAAGCTGTGACGTTTCCGTCATTCACATAGATTTATCTAGGTAAGGCAGTTTCCAACACCTGGCCATACCATTCGTCTCATGAGGATGATGTGTTCTTCTCCAGTGTTTGTAAACAAAAATTGGGCACCAGTCCAGTAATTCATGTATTTATATATAACATATGAGCTAAAAATGCTGTGTTTTCTCCAAAGTTATAGAAAATGAGTGGCAGAGCTATTAATAGAATCCAGCATAGAGTCATAGAATTATTTAGGTTGTAGAAGACCTTCAAATTCATTGAGTCAATTACCTAATATTATGGGACTGTAATTTATTTGGCAGAAAGGAAACACTTGTGTAAGTATCTGTGCTTTTCTTTTTAATATACAAATCCAATAGCTAACTTTTTAAGTGGAAATACAGCAATGTAACTTTTAATGTTTAAAATGTATTCCACTGTTGTAGAAATGCACTGCACAAAAATGAAGATACTTATTAATCGCTGTGCTCTGTACGTGTAAATAATCACAGGGTTATTGAATTTCTGTGCAGGTCCAAGGCTATTTATATTTTGAGATGTAATAGATAACTCTGAGAACACAGTGATTGCAGCCTTTCTTAAAAAAACTCTTTTGCACAATAAAGTTATGCTCTTGAATAATCGCAGGTTGAATTTAACTTTGAAGGTAATGGTTATATGAGGTCAGTAATAGATCTGTCATCCAGTTGATTGTCTTCCTTGGTCTTCAAGGTTGCTATTGTGGCTCAAGACTTAGCAGCATTTCATAGTGCCTCATCAGAAATGGGACATCAGCAACATGGGCACCATTTAGTGACCACAGAAGCTAGACCTGTTACATTGTTGGCTACATCCAATGGAACACAAATTGCAGTACAGGTAAGATGGTATTAAAAGTCTTTTGAGTGTTTCATACTTCTAGAGCTAGAAGCTCCTAGTCATACAGCAACATGATTTGAATAAGCTTTCCTGTCCAGTGGGAATGTGGTGAAGTTATAGTTGTATTCAAATTTAGTGTGGAATTTGGAATCAACACTTTGTGGGTTTGATTGCGTTGTTGTCTGGGTATCACCACAGACACACGTTTTGTTCTAGAGAACATGTTACACCACAGGAACTGTACATCCTGAGACAGTACGCAGTTCTGAGGAGGATCATTTTCATGGATGTGGTACCCCACTGTGAATTTTGGAGACATTTGACTGTGTCTTGAGTATGGTTTGCATGCTGAGGCCTAGCTCTCAAAAATACCAATACAAAAGAATATCAGTGTGGCTGTGCAGAGAGCAGACACCCAAAGAAGTTTGTAAACAAATCCGTATTAAGCAGTGTCAATTAATACATGTTCTTGGAAATAGCTTAATATAGAAAAAAGAAATGCAGGAAATGCACTCAGATTTAATTTCTAGTGAGTAAAATGTGGAAGTGAGAATAACTTAAATCTGCTTCCTTTAAACTGTTCATATTGGCTGGAACTAATGTAAGAGCAAAAGCTTTAAGCATTTGAGTTTGAGGATTAATACTCCAGTCTGTGTGTGTATGCACAATGTGCTCTTAAGAGCTCAGATTGAAAGGAATTGTGTTAATATTTTCAGGTAGAAATGAGATACAGGTATTGTCACCTTTGCTAAATGCAAAATAGCAGGTCAGATGCTTTTCAAAGAGCAGTGAAAGTCAAGACTCTTTTAATTCTGGACTCCTGCCTTTTGAAAGAAGTTGTCAGCAATCAAAACTGCATGTAAGAGAAAGCATATCAGAAGGCAATTGTTTGCATGATAGGAAGGAAAAGTATCTTGTGCCCTCAGTAGTGTGTCATGGGCACTCTCTGTATGTAAACGCTCATGTTACCAGCAGTGAAGCTTTTGGTGAAGCATCTGTATATAAATTATAGAAGAAAAATAATTCAAAATTAAAATATTACTTCAGATTTTTTCTTTGTTTGTTGTACTTTGATGCTAATAAACAAACGTGTTTTGTTTCTAAATACTGTTAAAGCTGGGAGCCTGGTAGCTAGATTGAAGTCCTAAATAGATGGTAACCAAGCTCTTCTTGATGTAGATGGCTCCAGAATGTGGTATCCAGCGACTGTAAAAATAAGTTGCAAGCTGTACTTAGAACTCTGCCATTGTCCATCAAATAACCAGGGTGTCCTTCTCACAGCTTCATAAGTGTTTCTCCCAGACCAATAGATAATGGCCAGCTTTACATTTTTGTTAGGGTGAAGTTGTCTTCAGTGTTCCCATTACTGGATGTACATGCTCAGTTGTACATATTGTAAAACTCTATGGATCCTTTCCCAAAAGTTGTCTTTATTCTGGGTTGGTTGCAGTGCCAGATACACTGATGGCCTTGTAGTTGCAAGTACAAGATCATTTCCCACCTAAACTACTGGAGAGTGGAACAGGGTCATCATGGCTGCTTATTAAACATGCAGCATTCTGCACGAAGTGTGCCTTTTTTATGTATACTAATGTCATGCTGCTCCAAAGAGCTAGCTTTCTGCAAGAAAGTGAGAAAAATGAAGATGTTTGCTTTACAAGAGTTAAAATATAGTTCAACAGCCGCTATGACTTCTGAAAGCCCTACCTTAGTTTTGTTATGTCTGCCAAGTGAACATATAGAATCATAGAGTCATTAGGGATTGGAAGGGACCCCGAAAGATCATCTAGTCCAATCCCCCTGCCACAGCAGGATCACTTCACTGGAGA
>JAOXOE010068069.1:0-30240 GCA_028565055.1 Phoeniculus purpureus
CTCCCTTCCCATTAGTTTTATTTACTGCAGGGAAGTGCAGAAAATTTGTTAGGTTTTGGGGGGAGGGACTGGATCTGTTTTGCCAGTGATTTACAGGAATTTTCTATTCACTATTTTTTTAAATGTTTCTTGATCTCTGTTAATAAAACTTGTGTCTTTACTGTAATATTGTCCCCAGTCTTACTGTGTTTTGAAGACCCTGGGAAATCAAAACCAGAACAACACTAGGACACATTTTTATATCTGAGAGACTATTTTATGATGTAGTGCACAGTTTGTGTGAACATAGAATCAAATGTCCAGGTCAATTACAATGAAGAACTGAATCTACGCCACTGTGTTTTCCATGTGAAGTAAACACTCGTCAATACTGTTAGCACCCTGATTTCTCTTTCATGGTTTTTTAAAATCCTTAAATATGAAAATACTTTTTCTCAATTGTGAGTTATCAAAATATGTAACCAAAATTTAGACTGTAAGTGCTCTTCAAATTCCTCCCCAATACCTGTGTAAAGTTTGTATTGGGTTGCCTAGCTAAACAGTACTGGCAGAGAAAAAGAGAGGAGCTAACAATGTAGAGGAAGCTTAAAAGTGGTAGGTAGTTGTCCAAGCCAACCTGCAAATGCTGTTTCTGGACATGCTGGTTGGAAAACCTAAAGAAGCATCCAGCTGGCCTTCTTACACACATGTTCAGAGAGGTTCAAGGGAGGAAAGCTGCAGGGAGTCAACTTGGAAGCCACACTAGAATTTTCTAAATACTACTGGTCATGATAAACCATTTTCTGAACTGCTTCTGTCTTCAGCTCCTTTTGCCTTATGTTTCTTACTACATCCTCTGAGTAAGGTTCTGTCCGATCTCATTTTACAAATTAAAAAAAAAATACACAGACGATACAGAGAAAAATTTTTTTTCTAGGGAACTGTGCCAGAAGTACTATTTTAAAGGTGCAGTGGAGCAATCTGCTTCTAGCAAATAGTGGAAGCAGTTCAGGACATCAGGAAAATTATTCACCAACTAAACTTATTTTTCAAGCTGAGACATATATGGAACCGAAATGGTTTTTTGTTTTCTTTTGTAATTAAAATTTAAAAATTTCTTCAGAACAGGGATAAAGCAACCCACATAGCCAGGAGTAACAGGATGAAGTTGGTGCAACTCATCATGTGGGTTTCAAAAACAGAACCCTACGCATGACATTGCATTTCTCAATGCTTTGACACCCTCCCCTCCCATATTTGTCGCTGCTTCCTTCAGCCACAGCACACGCTAAAACTCGAACTCAACGGATAATTTTCTGCATTACAAAGGACAGAATCTCACACACAGGTCTGCCATGTTTCCTTGAATTTGGTCTCACGTCACACACTGTGTTATGGAAAAGCAGCTGTAGGGATGGCCTTTTTCCAGGCACTTGTTCATGAGATTGCAGCAACTAAGGTTTAATGAGTACTGAAAGGCGTCCATTTCTTAGGGAGCTGTTAAGTGGTTCTGAATGTTTGCCGCGCTTGGCAGTTGTCTCGTAAACTTCTTAATGCTCAGGCAGATTATTGTTGTACTGTAAGTAATAATGCTGCCTTCGCACAGTTAAGGTCACGTTCCTTTAAGAAATACATTTATGCTTCCATAATTATCACTTCGTTACGGCTTTTGCTGTAACCAGATCACAGTTTTGCTGAGAATGCCGTTTGGGAAGGAAAGACTTACAGAAACAAACCGCTGCACCACGGAGTGTACCAGCGTGTTGCGGCCACTGTGCTACCGCAGGGAGCCAGCGCACTGCTGCGGGCACAGGCTGCCACCGTGCGACCGTATCAGCAGGGAGGCAGAGAAGACCGAGGCTCGTGTGTGCTTCGAAACAAATCCCTAACATCTGCGGGGTCCAACCTATGGAAGTGAAGAATCTGAAAAATTAAATTTGCCGGCATAACACCACAACCATGCGCTGAATCCCGTCCTGTTCCTGTTTAGTCTGCTCTCTTTTTCCTGTGTCTTTATTCTGTGCAAGTGATGAGCAATATCTGTGACTGTATTTAAAAAAAAATTGAAAATCAGTCTGGTGGGAAATCCTAGGTATAATTTACTGCCTGTCACCGATACTCTGCTCAAAATTTAGAACTCTTCCCTTTTTTTGATGGATATTTGTGTTGGGGCTTTCATCACTATGATTACCAGATTTGTGAAGAGCAATGGGTATTTTTTTTCACTGCATTTGGGAACTGACACGGTGCTATTTGCATTGTAGAGGAGGGGGAAGTGAGGCACAGACCATTTAAAGGCATAAACTGTCGAAAAAACGTCAATTGATTTTAAGTACTGAATTCGTGACATCTGGGGTTTTTTTCCCCTTTCAAAACACTTACTTAGATATGTTCAAGGTACTAGCACTTGTCACCAGCTGCATCTATCAATAGTCCAGCTCTGCTGATGAAAGCTGAGATCCTTGTCAAGCATCCAGAAAATGACCACGTGAAAATTCTTTTCTGGACCACCATCCAGAAAATAACTGGTATGTTATGGAAAGTTCCATCCAAGTGATCTGCTGACCACTAGCGACCCCTCGCTGGGCAGTACTGCCTGGCAGACTGAGAATACTGTATTTTCTACAGTCTGTCTTGTTTATTGGGATACCTGTGTCTGCATACCCCTTTGTCACTGTAACACATTGCACAGTGCTAAGGAAGGATGGGCTGCATGCGATTGCAGCCAGGAGCACTGTGTGAAGATAAACGTGTGAGCCTATCCTCAGAGCCTGCGGTAATGCCTCCTATAATGGGACAAATGAGGTAGCTCAGACAGCCTGAGTAATCTTGTATTCGCAAACATGGTCTTGGTCTATGCACAAGCAGAAAGGTGGAATGGATAACTGACCAGGGGGTGTATCTATCAGGGTTAATAGTTCTGAAAGAAAATGTTTTAAAATTCAGTTACTGTCTGGTTAATTCTAACTGGAAAAAACCTTTTTTTTTCAAACTAAAGTTTTTTGTATATTGTTTTTCATTCCAAATGGTCACATAGTTTAATTATCGAGATTCAAAAAGTAAGCAAGATGGTCTTCTAGCATGTGTAAAGAGTATAATAACCATTTCCTGATACTGTTAGAATCTGTTTATTTGGTCAATTTTAGCCTTCCAGTTTAAAGCTGTGCCCAGTCTTGGTGGCTTCTGAAGTAGTAATTCCTTACGTTGAACCAAGAGAAAATGCGTTAGTCCAAGATACAGTGATGTGTCTTGCTGAGTTTCTGCGACTTGGTATTTTTAGGAAACACAGTAAATTAATTGAAACTATCCACTTTAAGCCCTGAAAGATTTTCCATTACAAATGTTGAAAACACTAAGGAGGTTACTGTGCTAAGATTGTGACTGCAGGTCATTAGGATAATAATGCCTGCCATGAAAGGTCATTGACACCGATGTTCCCCTCAAGCAAATGAGTAAAGGAAGCTTATCCGGGACTCCAGAGTGGTTATTTAGAGACTTGGTAACTGCTTTCTGTGAAAAACAAACCTTGAGTCATTGGTGCACTCCAGCAAGTAACATTCAGTTCTAGGGAGAAGGGAAAAAGTTAAGGTACCTGTATCTGGAAGACAAGAACACCTTCACGCAGAATGGACAAATGCTAGGCACAAGTATTTAAGCAAATGCTAAGAGGTTTTCATTTCACAGTAAAACACTTCTAATGTTTGTACAATCTTTTCACTAGCAGGTGTTTTTTTTCTTTTTTTTTAACACACTGTGAGCTCGTAGTTGGGCCCACTAGCAAACCCAGAGAATAAAAAAAAGAGAACAACAGTTCCCGTAGTTCTCTGCTAGGAGGAATGAGGACATTCGCACTCACTCTTCCTTCCATGCTGTGCTCCCCTGTATTCCTTCCCCCTAAACTTGTTCTGGGAAGGCACAAACTCCTTTAAAAAAATGGAAATTCTAACAATTCTGCTACGAAGTAGTGTTTTGCTAATGTCCTATCATAAATCGAACCTGCGTGCCAGCGAAAAGGGGCACAAACACACACCTCTGTATTTACCCGAGGTGGTGAAAACACCAACCAAAAGTCAGACCTTACTGAGTCACAGTCATACACTGAACTTCCCACCACGGCAATGGTGCAAGGGTGTACCTCTGAGCTTCCCCAAGCAGACGGTGCTCTTTGAATGCCTCAGGTTTCCTGGCCTGTCTTTTCCATAGTTTTCAGTAAGTGTTTTTAACGGGATTAGTTTGAAACTCCTCTCTTTTCGTTGAATAAACCTCTCACATGCAAAGAAGGCCCCATTTAAGTGCACTGAAGAGGCACTGATGTCTGCCTGTTAATACCAAAATTACTAGGAAGCCTGAAAGATCAGCATTACACAGCATGTTGAATGTTTTCTTGTTTTCCCACTCCTCTGATGCTGTAGCACTTTCTTTTACTCCACTGTAGATGTAACAAGTACACAGCATTTTTGTTGGCCCAGAGCCTCCCGAGGAAATAGCCCTCTTGTACAGTGCACAAATAAGGAACTAATCAGTTGAAGTGGAAAAAACCCCGTTTTTGCATATAACAAAGTTTTATCTTGCAGAGAGGTCCCTTATTCTCCAACTTTATCCTTCACTTTTTCTTTTTTTTATGTACTTGTCGTAGTTAGAAGGTTTAGATTTCTTTCCTGAGGCACTGGAAGGTTGCAGTAACAACTTGCAAGTTTTTGACTTGCAATAACAAGCTGAGCTTATGCTGCTCTGCAAACAGACAGAAGGGATTTGGAATTTGCACTTTCAGGTCTCTGGCTCCTCCTTCTACTTCACTTTCATCTGTTATTTGGAGAGTATGTGTGGCATTGAGTTAGGCACGGCAGACCTCTTGCCCCAGAAACATTCTGAATAGAGAAAAATTGGTACCTCATGGATCAGTTGAAGGAAGGTTTAATCTGAATTCCATGGTTTGCTGAATTAGAGAGTGTTACCCCCTCATTTGTGGCCATAGTGATGAACGTTTTGAAAATGGATGATTGTGGAAGAACATGGAATGGAGAACTAGACTTTAAAATGCTTGCTGATGCTGAGGGACATGTACTTGGACTGGATGGACTCCACATTTCATCAAGAAGCAGGAACTGCTAGAAGTCTCTTCCCTTGGAAATCTTGGACATTGCATTTTGGCTCAGTTATGTAAGAACATATGATTAATCTCCATATGTCTTGGGGAGGGGGGTATGCGAGTTAAACTCTTTGCATTAAGTTTTTACATGAGGATAATTAAATATGACTTGTTTTTTATTCCAAATTGAGTTAGCTTTTGGTTTTGTCTGCAATTTATAAGTGCAAAGCCAAACCCTCCTTGCTTTGCTTTTGTTTCAGTCTATTAGCATTTCAACTACATTAATCGGTTACTTTCATCTCAGGGTTAAACCAAATGGCAGCACTATATAAACAATATATATATAACAATATAACAAACCCATAACTGCAGAAGATATCACTTTATTCAATAACCATAGTGGAAGAAAAAAAGGGTACATAAAGAGGAGGAGGGTTTAACTTAAGAACTTGGACTTTTGTTAAAGATTGGTATAGGCA
Source organism: Phoeniculus purpureus (assembly GCA_028565055.1). Classification (NCBI taxonomy): domain Eukaryota; kingdom Metazoa; phylum Chordata; class Aves; order Bucerotiformes; family Phoeniculidae; genus Phoeniculus; species Phoeniculus purpureus. The sequence continues at coordinate 5,548 of JAOXOE010068069.1, forward strand.
TAACCTAGGCTGCCACTTCACTATCACAACATGAGCCTCCAATACCCACAGCACACATCAGAACTTACTCTAAGAATTGAGACAATCAGTGAGACACAGACTGTTTTATGTTGGACAGGACTTCAGAGATCACCTAGTTCCAACCCTCCTGCCCTAGGCAGGGACACCAGGTCACCCAGGGCTCTGTGCCCCATCCAAACTGGCCTTGAACACTTCCAGGGAAGACGCATCCACAATGCCTCCGGGCAACTTGTTCCAGTACCTTACCACCCACACAGTGAGGAATTTCTTCCTAAGATCTGAATCTACCCTCTTAGCTTGAAATCATTCCCCCTTGTTCAATCACTATAGTCCCTGTAGTCCATCTTCAGGTACAAGAAGGTTGCTTTCTGACCGAACAGCCCAAACTCCCTCAGCCTGTCTTCCTAGCAGAGGTCCTGCAGCCTTCTGATGATTCTTGTGGCACTCCTTTGGATTTGCTTCAACAGGTCTGTGCCCTTCCTATATTGGAGGCTCCAGAACTAGATGCAGTACTTCAGGTAAGGTCTCACATGAACAGAGTGGAAGGGGTAAATCTTGACCTGCTGGTGACACTTCCTTAGATGCAGCCCAGTATACAGTTGGCCTTCTCGGCTGCCCTGACACAGTAACTGCTCATGTTGAGCTTCTCATCTACCAATACCCCCAAGGCATTCTCCTTGGGACTGCTCTTAATACATTCACCACCCAGCATGTCTTTGTGCTTGGAGTTACCCCAGCCCAGATGTAGGACCCTGCACTTGCTGAACCTCATGCTGTATGCACAAGCTGTCCTCAAACCAGTAAAGGTCCCTCTAGGTGGCCTTCCTTTCCTCAGCTTGTCAACCACACCATATAGCTTGATGTCTTCAGCAAACTCACTGAGGGTGCATTCAACACCACTGTCCATATCACTGACAAAGATGTTAAACAACACTGGACCCAAATCAGACCTCTGAGGAACACTACCTGTGGCAGATCTCCACTTGGATATTGAGAATAAGTCATACTAGTAGTGTTTCCCTTTCCTACAATAGTCAGTGGAAGTCTTCAAACCTTTGCTGAGTCTGGAAAGATGTTAACACTAAAGGAAAACAAGTATTTGTGAAGATGTTTGTGGAGAAAGAGCAAATGAACGTTGAATATTCTTGAGGTTTTGACACACCTGAGAAATTAAAATTGATAACATTGTAAGAGTTTTGATAAGTAGGGAGCAGCACAAGGCCTCACTGTTTCACATCCAGGACATTACTTGAACTTGATTTTGGCAGCTTTATTGTTTCGTAAGACCTTGTAGCTGTGGGCTGGACTATAAATTGAAAGCTGTGAAAGCTGAAGTTTGCAGCTTCTCAGAAAGAATTAGAAACTTAGATTACAGAAAAAGGACAAAATGAGCTTGTCTACAAAGAAGGTAAAATTTAGATAGTTTCTTAATTTATATTAATCCCACAGTATCCCTGCATGTCAGGAATGAGTCAGCTGAGGTTTAATGAAAAGGTCAATACAGTGAAATGATGTCACTGCGCGTGTGAGATTAACAGTAAGGTATGGTTGCACTGCCATTCAGCCAACAAAATCTGAAATTCAGATGCATGATACAAACATATGCTTTTATTTGGTTGTGCTTGTACTTCTGGTCACTGAGTGAGCGCTTCTCAATGCCAACATAAGCTAACCACTGGATACATGTAGTTTTCTTAAGGATATACAGTTGTAGAACATGTGCTTTTGCTAGAGATTGTGCCTATGTTGTTGGTAACACAACAGTTTATTCTTAATACCCATAAAAAACAGTGGACACCTGCAATACTCTTATGAAAAGTGGGTTTGGCTAAGAAAGTCAGAGCTATTACAAAATTTTTTGTACTATGCTCCTAAAGTTTCAAACTGTTTGGCAGTGGAATGTGTCATTAGACTATGCTTAAGTGTCTTGTATCATAGTCTGAAGCAAAGGCAAAGAATCACTGCTCTTGCTTTGCACAGTTTGATTCAATGCAGTGATTGCCTGTCAGGTGCAACTGATGTTAACAATCTGTTCATTCTTGGCCTTTGCAGGCTCAGGTGGCATTCGTACAGCAGATATGACATCTCTTGTGTAGGCATTTACTTCTCCTTCGGTAACAGAGTCTTGCTGGTTTGGATTATAGGACTTTTCAGGTAAGCCGATATAATCATGGTCAACAACTACTGCACCTTGTAAAAAGTAATGGTTATCTGTAAAAGAAAAGAAGTTGTTAAATCAGATCTTTCAAGCCATAGTTAAAATGTCAAGGACATGCAAACTTATTTTTCAAAACAATTTCCATAAGAGGGAAAGAACGTTTGAGTGACATCAGTCTGATAATGTGCATTTTCTGATTTCACTAAACATCAGATGTTACGCTGCATCTTACTACATCCATAAAATAATGCCTGCAATGCTCCTTTCTTCAACAGGTCAGTGACTAGCTTAACTTCTATCAGAGTCATCTACTGATCTAATAATACTTCGGATGAACAAAAACGCAGGTATTTCCATATTCTGCACAAACAGAGAAAAGCAGCCACTTCAGGTATTTTCTGGAAAATCTTAATGCAACTCTGCAGGCTAGGGAGTACAAAAAAGAAACAAAACAGGTTTATAAAATTCAAAGACCACAATGGTGACTATTCTTGTACTATATTTTTCTATCTGATATATGGTTAGTATTTGACTTTTTCAAATGAGTTCAAATAAAATGAACACAGTGTGAAGTTTGAGTGTAACTGTTCACACGGCATTAATACTTCTGTTTTGCAAGATAATAAAGATAGGGCCTATTTTCTTGCTTAAAGGGGGACCCTAAATGTGAAATTAGGTGCTCTGTTGAACTAAAAGAACAATTTGAAAAGTAAGTATCTCTATAGAGCTGTACAAATCCATTTGTGAGATGCAAGTTCAAAGAGAAACCTTTGTGGGAGATTCTGTGGAGGTGAAACTGCACTCTTCTGGCCATGTTTTTCAACAGGTATGCGCTGAATCTATTTACCAAACTCCACTAAAACAAGGATAATAAATTGTTGCTTCACACATATAAATGTATGTATGTATGCATAAAGTGCCCTAGAACTGCCTGACTACAAAGAAATAACCCAGCAGCAAGAAACCCTGGTGCCCCCAGACTGCAAATATGTGATGCCCATACCAAGGGCTCTCACTGCACTGACTCAGAATTTATCTTTGGACCAAGAGCGTTACAAACATTTATGGAAAATTATGTTCCTTCTGACCACCCAGGCCTACATGCAAGATTTTTTTTCTCACATAAAACATGAATACACCATTTTCAGGTTTTGCCTTTTCTCTTTAAGAGTCCTAAAACTCACATGTTTGAGTGTGATACAAGATACACGTCAGATTTTTGGAGCAAGGTACGCAAAACACTGAATACTACTCACGAAGTTGGTAAGCAAGGCAGTATGTGTGGAACCACTTCAGGCCATTGTGTTTTGTTCTATCGCTAAGGAACAAAGAAAAGAACGGAGGCAAACTAGAGATTAGAAGCAACTTTAATTGAAGCCATTTAGAAACAGACTTGAAACATGATTCATCAGCTCTATTTCATGCTCCACAATGGCTTGAAGAGATTCACACTTACAGCTCTCCTTACTGAAAACTGCAATTATTATTAATGTGTTAGTTTAATTCACACTGTTGAATGGCTGATACTTGTTCACTCAAAGAACTTAATCTAACACCAAAACATTACAGAAAAGTTAAAAAAAAAACCCCTTAAAATAATGCATAGATACAACTGTGTATTTTAAAAAAGCCCACATATACACATACCCATTTGACTGGACCTTCTTATGTATGGCTTGAGGTGAGACATCTTGATGGGTCTTTTCAACCTGTATCCTGTGACATCTCTTAATATTGCACAGCCATTATCTGTTATATAATCTATAATGCAAGGACCAACCCATTCTGACTGGAAACGACCATCTTTCCACCAGTTTTTTCTTTGCCTGACAACTTCATGACCAACTTGAAGTTGAAGGGAATTTAGCTGCTTTGGCTTCCTTTTGACAGTGACTTTCTTTCTCATTTTTCCTTTATCTGAAGGGTTGTTCTCCTTCTGCAGAAAGACATATACGAATTATATTTTCTTTTTCCAAAATTAGTCATATACTTTCATAGCACTGGTTAATAATGCAGGAGTATAACATTAAGTGGTTTTGGATATGTCTAATTCAGACGTGTGGCTGAACAGCTCTGAACAAATTGATTTTATCTTTGTAAATCAACAGTCCATTGGTAATGTTTTTCTGTTTCTGTAGATACACAGTCCTTTTAAAGTCAGATATGAACATCTTGACAATAGGTCTCTTTTAAGGTCACTCCTTCCAAATAACAATTGTTGCTCTGGAATCTAGGGAATCACAGGTGAAGGAAAAACCCAAAGAAAAGATCAAAAAATCCCAAACCCACACAAAATCCCACATTGCTTTCAAAGGTTAGTTATGTTTTACACTTCAAGCCTTTTATGTTCAGTCTTCGTACTGTGAAATTTGAGTACATATAAATTACCTGGCCACCTGAGGTTTTCTGTTCTTCCAGTGCTTGACTGGCTTTTTTAGTTGCTTCAAATATTTTGGCAAACATACTATATTCTCCTTCCATACATACACCCATTGGCTCCACAACATGTGGGTTACGCTTAAACATTTGGAAATAAGGGGTGTTTTGATCTGACTCCTATTTAAAAATGAGGAGGAAAACACAAGAAAATTTACCATAAAACTTTGCAGACAATTTGGAGGACTTCAGTCAAAAGGGGAAAATAACCTTCACATACCAAATTTGTCAAATTGAAAGCGTAGGCAATAGCAGTCAAATGTTCATCCCAATCATTTGGATGGTCACAGCAATATTTGTTAAGGAAAGTTTTGATTGTCCTGCATATTACTTTGTTTACATCACCTCCCTGAAGACAAGAAGATACAATTTGTTTCATTCCAAATGCTGCAAACAGCTCTTCATTTATCTTCAAAAGAAAAAGAACCTAGTTAGTGAGGCTTTACCTCTTCTGTAACATAGTTCAAGTAACAAACTCAGTTTTCTCTCCCTTTTGTTAATATGATGGTAATTGAGCATAATTCGTATATATCTCCAAAATACAGTCCACAGTTGAAAGACCTAATGGATCAGTATGGCTTAGAAGCCAGTAAATGATGGTTTCTAAGTATATTTCTTCCACTAACTCAAATGTATAATTTTCTTTGTATCATAATATCGTGATATCATCACCTCTGAGAGGACTGAAGTGTGAGAAGACCGATGTCAAAAATACTCTCAGTAATCTGCCACACTGGACAATCATACAATCACTAAGGTTGGAAGAGACCTGCAAGATCATCAAGTCCAACCATCAATGTGACCCCACTAAACCCACTAACTCATGTACCTCAAGGCCACATTTACACCGTTTTTGAATATCTCCAAGGATGGCAACTCCATCACCTGCCTGGACGGTCTGCCAGAAAACCTGACCACTCTTGCAGTGAAGAAATTTTTCTTAATGTCTGATTTAAACCTCCCCTGGCATAACCTATGGCCATTTCCTCTCATTCTATCATTAGTGACCGGAGAGAAGAGACTGACCCCAATGTCTTCACAACCTTCTTTCAGGCAGTCCTAATGAGAAATAAGGTCTCCTCTCAACCAGGTTTTCTCCAGACTAAACAGCCCCAGTTGCCTCAGCTGCTCCTCATATAACCTGCCCTCCAAACTTTAGCTTTGTTGCCCTTCTTTGGACATGCTCCAGCATGTCCTTGAATGAAATATGGCATGCTGGAGTGTGAAATATTGTGCCAAATCAACTGAGTGACAAAACTGATGTTATGACTGTCAGGAAATAATTTTGATTTTTTCCTTTATCCTAAGAGTAAAACCCTGTGAAACTCTGTATAACGTTACAGTTGCAAATAATTGCTTTGTCATTTTCCATATGTGCTTTTTTTTTTAATTAAAAGAAAAAATTATAGTCTTTTTCAAGAACAGTTTGAAATTCAAATTTAATGCAAGAGAAAACATTTTTTCCTTCGGAAAAACAAAACAAAGCAGGCATGTAAACACTTACCTCCTTGATAAGCTCATTCTCTTGATTGATTGATATTTTATTAGGTGGCCCATATAAGAAAAACACATTCACGATTGCTTTAGCAATTTCAGCTGCTGAAGTGTCACGCAGTGGCAGGATAACAGTCCACCTTGTAAATAAGTCTGTCATAATTATGATGTACTTGTGGCTTCTGTCGGTAACATTAAAAGATCCCATTAGTTCTACAGTGACTGCTGTCCACGGATCCTCTGCTTTAATAGGGTGTGTTTTGAAAGCTGTGGTGGTTGTATTCTTTGTCACTTGGCAATGCTGGCAAGCATACACCTAGTGCAAAAACCAGGGAAAATGCTGTCAATACAAAGTAAAAGTGAAGGTTTAAGACAACCAGCAGGATCATAAATCTCCACTACTCCTCTGTAAATTAGATCACACCAGGCAATATGAAGCAAATTAATTTTTTCTTGTTATTTTTTACCTTTTCAGCCCCTGCACAAAACCAAAACAAAATAACAATGAAGACCAGAAGGAAATGTGCAGGAATTCATAGCAGAACTTTCTTTATCCTGGAAGCATGATGCTCTTTTGTGATCACACTATAAAAAAAATACCATTACCATCTGTGAATACCAAAGGAAGTACAAAGCAGCTGGGATTGAAAGAAGTCTAAATCATTCCCCTTTTCATTCTACTGTAGACACTGGGGCTGAAAAACACTGGCAGTATATATATTTTTCCAAACACACAAAACAACCTTACTTCAGGACAGAGCTCCTTTGTCCAAAACTAAATTACAAATTCACAGAATCATAGATTATCTTTCAGCTCTTCTCATAAGGCTTGTTCTCCAGACCAACCTTGTCACCATTCTTTGGACCCACTCCAGCACCTCAATGTCTTTCTTGTATTGAGGTGCCCCAAACTGAAATAGTACTTGAAATGTGGCCTTGCAAGTGCAGGGTGACCTTCACTTCTCTACTTGTGCTGGCTACACTACCTCTAATACAAGACAGGAGGATGCCACTGGCCTTCTTGGCCATCTGATCACACTGATGGCTCATATTTAGCTGATGATCAATCAGTATCTCTTTACTGTCTTTCTGCTGAGCATCTTTCCAGACACTCTGCCCCTGACCTATATAGTTCCACTTCTTGTGACCCAAGTCCATGATGCAGCACTTGGCTTTGCTAAGGCTTATACAATTGACCTCAGTCAATTTACCCAGCCTGTCCAGATCTCTCTGCAGTGCCTCTCTTCCTGCAGGAAGATCAAGACACTTGCACAGCTTGTTGCTGTCTGAAACTTACTGAGGATGCTAACCCACTCAATCAAATAATCTAGAAAAATATCAAACAGGAGTGGCCTCCACACTGGGCCCTAGGGAGCACCACTTGTAATTAGTCACCAATTGGATTTAACTCCATTCACCACCACTCTTTGGGTCTGACCATCCAGTCACTGTTTAACCCAGCAGAGCACAAGCCTGTCCAAGCCATGGGCAGCCAGTTTTGCCAGGAGGGAAACAGTATCAAAGGCTTTACTAAATTCCAGGAAGACAAGTTCACCACCTTTCCCTCATTCACTAGGCAGGTCACCTTGTCATAGGAGATCACATTCATCAAGTACAACCTGCTTTTCATGTACCCATACTGACTGGACCTGATCACCTGGTTATTCTGCAAATGGTGTGAAAAGGCATTCAAGCTCCATAGCTTTCCCTGGCGCTGAGGTCAGACTCACAAGCCTGTAGTTCCCTGGAACCTCCTTCCAACCCTTTTTGTAGATGGGCATCACATTTGCTAATCTGCAGTCTGCTGGGATCTCTCTGGTTAGCCAGGACTACTGACAGATAACGGACAATGGTTTACTAAGCACAACCACCACCTCCTTCAGCATTCTGTGGTGTAACCCATCCGGTCCCAGGGATGTATCAGCACTGCATTCAGATGTAACTCATCTGGGCCCATACACTTGTTTGTATCAAGTGGTGCAACAGGTCATAAAACATCTCTTCTTGGATTATACAGGCCTCATTCTGCTCCCCACCCCTGTCTCTCACTCAATAGTTTGTGTACCTAGGAAACAACTAGTGCTCCTGTTAAAGTTGGAGGGAAGGCATTCAGTACCCCAGCCTTTTCCTCCTCATTCTTTGTCACTATACTTCCCCCATCATCCAACGAAGGATGACAATTCTCTCTAGTCCTCCTTTTGCTGTTAACATGTTTATAGGAAACATTTTTACATGTCTTTTACAGCTGTTGCTAATTTGAGTTTTAGCTGGGTTTTAGCCCTTCTTTTTCCTCCCTGAATAGCTTCACTATATCCTTGTAGCCCTCATGAGCTGTCTTCCACATCTTTCAAAGGCTGTAGACTCCCTTTTACTCCTCAAGTTTCAGCCAAATCTTCCTGTTCACCTGGGTCAGTCTTCTTCCTTAACAACTAGTCTTTTGGGACATGCGGACAGACTGCTCCTGCACCCTTATGAATTCCTTCTACAAGTATGTCTAGCCTGCAAATCTTTGTCCTTCAGGACTGCTTCCAAGGGACTCTGCCAATCATTCTCCTGAACAGGACAAAGTCTGCCCTACAGAAGTCCAAGGCAGCAGTCCTGATAAACCCCCTCATTTCCTCAAGAATCAAAAGATTATTCCATGATCACTATGACCAAGCTGGCCTTCAACCATTACTTCCCTCACAAGCTGATCTCACATCACAAGCAGCAGATCCAGGTGGGAACCTTCCCTAGCTGGCTCCCTCACCAACTGTGTCAGGAAGTTATCCTCCACACATTCCAGGAACTTTTGGGGCTGTTATCTCTCCGCTACTGTATTTCCAACAGATGTCTGGGAAGTTAAAATCCCCTATAAGAACAAAAGGTAGTGATCATGAAACCTCTCCCAACTGCTTATACAGTCTTTAATCTGCCTCCACTTTCTAGTTGGGTGGTCTATAGCAAACTTCCACCACAAAAGCCAACAAGGCTTTCTCCTTGATTTTAACACATAAAAACTCAACCCCACAATCACCATCATTAAGCTGTAAACTCTCACATCCCTCCCCAACACATAAGGCCACCCCACTGCCTACCTTTCCTACAAAGATGGTAGCCACCAATTGCAGCACTCCAGTTGTGCAAGTCATGCTACTACATCTTTGTGATGCTAACTACATCAGAATCTTCTCTGTGGACACAGTTTCCAGCTCCTCCTGCTTGATAACCATGCTGCATGGACTCCGTTGTCCTCCAGGACTTCTCTCCAAGGGACTCTATCAATTAGTCTCTTGAATAGGTCTAAGTCTTCCACCTGGAAGTCCAAGAAGGTAGTTCTACTGATACCTGCCCCTGCCACCAACACCTCCTTAATTCCCCATGAACTGAAGAACTTAAAACTCTACCTTACCTTTGAAAGCAAAGAACTCATATTCAGTTCATGCTACAGTAGTGTATGAACCCAAAGCATTCCAGTGATGCAGCAAACTGACAGAAACAGCAATTTAGATATTAAGTTTATTCGTATAGTTTCCTCAAGGATCACATGTTACCTGAGGATCATGTCCATTTGTTTTTGAGTGAGGGAGGAAAAGGAACTTTCCCAGGCAGTAATTTGTTTAATTATTTCCTGAACATGCCTAACTTTAAGGCTGAGGTATCATTTTCATATTTTTATCTGCCAGCAGCCACTCTGGTCACATACTCTTGGCATGCTGAATTCTAACAGATACATACGTCCTTGCAAGAGAAATCTCTCTCAAAGACCATATGTGCCCTGCAATACTTAAAGGCAGTCCGGCTCCCTGCCAATGGAGGACACTCAGCAATACGCAGTCCACATGGCCAGTAGTAAAAGTAAAGAGAAACATTATGCTTTGCCAAGATGACCATTTACCATTGATTTTAGCTTACATTTCCTCATAATAAAGCAGTATGAGTGCTTATTGCATCAAAGTAATGTAATTACAAAATGTTTGTACTCGACTACATTCTGTTAAAAACAAAAATAAACCCTGTAGCTACGAGACCATACCCACTGCTTGACGTCATTTGTTACAGAGGTCCAGTAGTAATTAGATTCCACTAAAGTCAGTGTCCTTGATATACCATGATGAGTACCAGCAGCATTTTCATGGCATTTCTCAAGCACTTTTTTCTTCTCTTCATCTGAAAGAATTACCAGGCGCATTTGTTTTCTGTCCTTTCCAACATAGAACAATTTATTTTCTGAAAGAAAAATGTTTATTAGTCTGGACATGAGGCCTTATAAGGTTAATTCAGAGTGCAAAAAACGTTCCCATAGGAAATCTGACTGAAAAATGTTGTAATGCTGGGGGTGGAAAGGGAACATAGGATGTGTTGTGAGACTTAATGAGTGCTTGCCAACAATCTGACATTGCAATTCGTGGTTTTAACTCCTCCTTGCCTTCTCTCTGCAAAGACTTGTCAGGTTTGATGTGATTAAGATTGCACAGCATACTATAAAGGCTCATTACTGGGATGCTGGGAAGGGCTAGGAGGCAATAAGGTGATAGAGGGCAAAGTCACACTTTTGCCCATGCACAATATCCTCTAAATTGGAGGGAACACTTCTTGTCTACTGCAGATTTGGATTTCTCTTTCTGTAGCCCTTTGAATTATGACTGCAATGGCTACATATTTCTGCAGTATCTAGAACAAGGTTCAGCTTTTAGATGGATAGAGAAATATCTCCTGGAAAGGACTAAAGCAGAATGAGTTTCTGTAAACATCCTGTTCTATGTTATTAAAAAGGGTTAAGCAGAGGTGCTTGTTTCATCATATGGGATACAAATTTAAATCTTTATGTTGCAGAACAAGGTAATTTTATCTTTTTAACATATGAGCCAATCTTCACGTAAAAATTCATTTATGGAATCGCTGAACAGAATGTTTTTACCTTTGAAAACAAACTTTTTGGCTGCTCTCCTGATTCCACTTCTTTCACTTGGTAATGTTGTGGGATGATACTCCCCTGTTCGCTTGTAGTATGCAATCTGCTTCAGGTGGAGCCCACCATTTTTTCCAGTACGTACCATTGCTAACCTAAACAAAATTCACAGTATTTGTTAGATGTAACAACTGTAAAAGGAGCAAATCTTCCTTTTTTTTTACTGGTTTCTTTGTACTTCAGATGTATCATCATAATGTAACATCTAAGAGGGCATTACATCATTCACTACACTGTTGTTGATATCCCCATGCTATTCACTTAAGAAATAACAGTACTTGACACACTAATTCTGTTCTATGCAGAGGTGGTTTTATCAACTGGTACTTTAAGACTTCCAACCAATGGAGATGTTGCCTACTATATACACTGGATGGGAAGGCAGGAGGAAAAGGGAGAAAGTGGGAGCAGAGAGAAATAAACTACTCTTTGCATTCTTAAATTTATGGATAGCTCTTAAATCTGAGTGTACTGGAGATCAGATGTGTCCAAAGAGCTACCCTAGTAGGAAAAAACCCACATAAATAGAAAAACAACAAACTCCTCAGACTTAAACTGACAAATTAATTTTGCTTATTAATTCATCTGACAATTAAGTCACAAACTAGACTCTCTATGCAAGTTAACGATTTGTTCCCTAACACAGGCTGACTTCCCTGATTACATTAATAAACTGTCATTAGTAAAATGTGTCATCAGCACAGAACAAGTTTGGGTTTAGGAAGAATAATATCAAAGTAATTAACAGTTAATGACAACCAGAAATATTAATGGGCAGAGGTTCACACAGGCTTTGTGTTTTTAGTGCTAGGGGTTTTTTTTCCTCTGAATTCTCTTCAGCAGTAACGAAGATGAAATAGCAGTTTGATCCCACTGTAATTGATGTCTGTAAGAGCAAGATCAGGGTTGAGTTCTCCTATGTCATAATTTCCTAATGAATGCTGGTTATCCAGAGCATCAGGTAAATTTCTTCCTTATCCTGCCAGTGTCCCAAGACAATGTAACAACACACAGCCTTGCTAAAAAGAGTAACCAGTCTATTTGGCAAAAGTGGCATATAATTATGGGCAAGTGGAAGTACCCAGTTACTCTGTAATCCATGCACTTAAATTATACAGTAATGCCATATGAAAGTAATGCCAAATGTGTAAGTCAGGATGTTTATTTTTCAGTTTGTAGGTTATCACCCACCTTTACTACACAAGGGGTGTGAAAGACATAAAGAGCTGTAAACAGTGCTTATGCTTGCTTCTACTTCTTCCATTCCCCACAGAAATAAATGCTGTGTGTTATTTATAGAATATCATATTCTACATATAGAACTGGATTTAACATTGCTGTGTTATCATTGCCAAATGCAAGCCAGGAACTTCATGTTCAAATAGTGACAAGATGCACTGCATAATTAATTTTGCACAACCACAACAGCTTTCAAAGCCAGCCAAGTCTCTTGTTATAGAACATTAGTGTTTCAAAGTAAAAATACCATGTCTGAGAGAACTAGCACAGATAAACACTCATTTTAAATTTTAAAAAGGTAGAAATGGATCTGGAACAGAGTAATGATTGTGATCTTTGCAGCACAGCAGTTTCCTGTAAATTTGCATGATCAGACATGCCAAAGTAACCCCATGTGTTAGTAAATTGGATAAATAATGGCAGAAATAAAGATGAGTCTACCATGATAAAGTTAGTGTTTCTGTTTTAAACAAGTCAATTATCTAGCATTCCTTATACTAAAAAAGTACTGGTCAAGTGCACATCCACAGGGTTTCCTTGAAGGTGAGCTCTGCAGCTACCCACACATGGCTGGACATCAAAACTAGCCAGAAATTATTTGCCACTTAACCATTGGGATGACGGACCATTTCATCTTGCCATAGGCTTCTATGCATAGGAAGAGGTTCCAAAACAATCTTTATTCTTTCAGTAATTTTGCTTGTGAAACTCTTGCCAGAAATAGTGAATATTCTCCATGTAGCACCTGGTTATCAGTTCTAAGGAAATGAAGTTACACAGCAATAAGGTACACTTGAGCAAGATGACGGCTTACACTTCAACTACACAGAAATTCTTACTTCTGCAATGATAGATTCTACTATAAAAGTTTGGGAGAGCTTACATTAGCCACTGAAGAAAGACTGCTTTATGTAGTATCCATAATATACATTTAGTATATTTAGTAGGATCCTGATCCAGCAAATTGTAGAGTGCTTAATAATCTGCTGGACTGCTGCCTAAGAGGACATAAAACTAGCTTCCTATGTCCTATACAAGACAATACTTTATTTACTTTATTTGACCTAATCTTTAAAAAACCCAACAACCAACCTGAAAATAACAAATTATAAAATATTTTCATTTCCTTATATAGCATTATTATGTCTGATAATCCATATGCTTTCTTCATCAATACTCATATGTGTTAAGTCTGTAAAAATGGAAGAACTTTTATGATAGGTTAAGGGTAGACCTGTTGGAGCGTAGCTCTGAAGAAAAAAGCCAGAAAAGCTGAGCCAGCAGTGTGCCCCTGTTGCCAAAAAGGCAAATGAATAAGACACAGAACATGTGGCAGTGTGTGGCTAGTAGGTCTAGGGAGGTCATCCTTCTCTTTTACTCTATCCTGGTGAGGCCATATCTGGAATACTGGAAATGTGGAATCCTGTTCTGGGCTCCACAGTTCAAGAGACAGAGCACTACTGGAGCAGCAGCAGAAGGCAACAATGGTGTTTGGGCCTGGAGCATCATTCTTGTAAGGAAAGTTTAAGAGAGCTGTGACTACTTACCCAAGAGAGAAAGGAGACCTCATCCATGCCTATAAATACTTTAAGGGTGGATGTAGGGAGAATGGTGTCAGACTGTTTTTAGTAGAGCCCAATGGCAGGAAAAGGTGCAATGGGCACAAGCTGTAACACAGTAAGCTTTATTTAGGTATGAGGAAAAAACTGCTTTACTGTGCAGTTGACAAAGCACCTGGATGCAGTCCTGTGTAATGTGCTCTAGGCAATCCTGCTTTAAGCGGCAGGGCTGGGCTACATTATCTCTCAACTCTGATTCTGTGCTCAGCAACTGATTCATAATGCTTTTGAAGCTGGAAGAGAATACAGTGCTTTACAGTCAAAGACTTTTGCACCAAGAATGAAACATCCATACAAATACCACTTTTTATTTTACTGTCTTAGCCAAGACTTGTAACCAGTACACTTCCCTACTTTAGTTTTTAATGTCCATATCCCACATACAACCACAATCCTAACAGCAAAACCTTTCTCCAAAACCAGCTTCATGTTGCTTCCCTAACTAGCTACAGTTTCTCCCAGAAACAAGAGTTCCTTGTAGTGCACTGCACACATTTTTATATCAAAAAATGCCTCCAGAAGCCTGCAAGATGGACAAAACATCCTACAGCGGGAAGCCTCCCCGCTTTCACAAGCCATTTTTGGCGGTGACCCCCGTTTCTCAGGTATCTCCATTTTCAGGCCAACACCGTCGGGCTGTCGGCACCGCCAGAGCTCCTGCTGACCTCGATCAGGCAGCAGCAGCAACGCAAACGACAAAAATGCCGCCCCGGTTGCTCGGGAAACTCAACCCAAACTGCGGCCTCGACTCCTGCCGCCTCACAGATACCCCTGTACTGCTTACTGCGGCCGCGGGAGCTGTCCCGTAAAGGCCCCGCAGGGAGGCCGGGCGAGGCCGGGCAATGCCGAGAAGCCGGGAAGAGGACAGGTACATGCACACCAAGCCACAGGCTCTCCGCACCTCCCAGGGGCGTCTCCTGTGGCCTCGCGTCCCGCTCGCTCCCGCCACCACCTCCGCGCGACGGCGCCACGGCACATTTCCCGCCCGCTCCAAAGACTACAGATCCCAGCATGCAACGCGCTGGCCGTAAACGGCGGACCGCACCACCCCTATCCGCGCGGGGCACGCTGGGAGCGGTAGTCCCGAGCGGTCACTGGAAGCGCGCAGGTCGACGCGGCGAGGCTTGCGCATACGTGAAACAACGTCACCGCGATCTTTTTCCTTCTGTTCCACGCCGTCCATCCCCGTTTCTGCCTGCTGCTCGGCCCCGCAGCGAGGTCGCGGACACTTCGGGCGCCGCGGGGCTGGACCCCTGGGCACGCACCTGATTGACCAGCAGAGGTACCAGCACAGCTTGTCCCCGCCGCAACCCGTTGGTCTAAGCGCTACCCACCCCGGTGACCGCAGCGGCTACCCTGGAGTCCCGAGACTTTTGTGGCGCCCCCGGAAGTGGCAGGAGAGGCGGGACGCCGCTGGGTGGGGCTGGGGTTGGGGGAGAGGGTACGCGGGCAGGCGATGGCGGCGCCTCCTCCTCACTGGACGAGGGGGTGCAGACAGCGCCACGCTCAGGTGAGGGGTTTGTCCCTGGTGCCGTTTGGGGTCTCATTCTGTTCCATCTCCTCTACCTCCCGATCCTCCAACCTCCTCGCGCCGCTGCTTTGGGGGTTGTTGCGGGTCGCGGCCGCGCCTGGACCGACACCGCCGGTGCGGCGGGGCGTGTCGCCTCCCGCTCCGTGGCCTTGGCATCGGCGGCCGGTGCCCCGCCTCCCGGCACGAGGCGCCGCGCCCGTTCCTCCCGTGGCGCGGCGGCTCCGGTGGCGGCGGGGCAAGGCTTGGTGGGCGGCACCTGGCGGTTGGGGGTCTCCTTGGGGAGGCAGATCCGGTTGGCGTGCGGGCAGCCGGCCTCTGCTGATCGTACCCGGGCACCTGCCAACAGGGTGGACAGTCTGCAGTAGCCGCTTTGTATGTTGCGGGGCTGCTGCGATCAGTAAAACGCGGCGGGCACGGCCGGGAAGCACAAGTAGCTTTTCGCCTCATTGTTCTCGGCAACAATTCTGCTGAGGTTGCAGTGCCCTGAGTTGATAGCACGGGTCAGGAGGATGTGTACGGGGTGAAAGGCAGCGTACCGAAACGATGTGCGAGGAGGCTGTGGCACCTCATAATCCACTGGATTCGGGGCATTCTTGGGCCTCCCAAAAACTGATGCTGAATTCATCATCCAGTTAGTTGGGGCAAGGGAGATTGCTGTCTACATTGTATTCATGCCAGGGGACGAACTACAGCAGCAGTCCCAGATCTGAGAGTGAGTTCACATAGTAAGCAGAAAATAACCTGTCAAGCACTGTTGTGGGGAGGATGTACAGATAAAGTTGTCAGCATAGCATTTCTGTTTGTTCTAGTGGCGTTTTCCTGCGGGCTTTACGGACTACCAGTAAGCTTTGAATATGCCAGTGTTTTGGCACTTTTGCTCTGTAGTGGTTGATTTGTAGTTAGCCGGGCTTCTCACACAATCAGAGAGACTGGGTGAGTTAGTATCACAACCACAGTGGACTAATTGGTTTCCTTTCTCGTCTAAACCACTTCTATTTAGAAACTGAAAGGCTGTTAATTACAGTTGTTGGTTTATTTTGCAGTATTTTTTTACCATGGACCACCTTCCTTGTTATGTTCTGTTTTCTTACACAGCTCCATCTCCATCTTTCCTGCAGCCCTTCTTCATTTTTCTAACCTAGTAGCAAGTCAAACTTCCTTTTTGCCTATGGTATCAACATTGCCACAGAATCTTGCTTTGTTTTGGTGAAAAAGTTTTGATTCAACTGATGTAGTGTGCCTCACAGTACTTCTGTGAGTGCTTTTGTGTGGGTGCTTTTCACAGGTTGCAGTCCTTCAGGAACAGACTGCTCCAGCATGAGCCCCATGCAGGGTCACAGGCCCTGCCAGGATAAGTGTTCTTGCATGGGGTCCTCAGCACAGGCTAAAGCTCTTTCCGAGAGCTCCAGTGCAGGCTCTCCACAGCTTTTTTCAGGGCATGTCCTTTTGCTGTGGTGTGGGGTCTTCCACTGGCTGCAGGGTGAATATCTGCTCTGCTGTGGACTGCCGTGGCCAGTAGGGGGACAACTTGCTTCGCCATGACCTTATCCATGGGCTCTGTGTGAATTTGTGGTGTCTGGCGAGCCTTCACCCCTCATTTGTCACTAATTTTCAGCCACTGCAGGGTTGCTTCTCATAACAGTTTCTCACTCCCCTTTCTGAGTTGCCGTACAATGTTTTTTATCCTTAAATATGTTTTCAACACAGGCACCAGCAACTTTGCTAATGGCTTCAGCTTTGAGCAGCAGCAGGTCTTGGAGCTGTGTGGTTACCTATGTCTAAAACATCGGGGCAGCTTCTGGTGTCTCCCTCTCTACCTCTGCAGCCCCTATTACCAAAATTTTGCCATGTAAATTCAGCACAAACATACCTGGCAAGGAGGAGTCTTAAGATCCTCTTCATTCTTCAGAATGTGTTTTCATTTCTAGGTATACTAAATCTGAAACATGAATAGTCAGTTTTGGAATGAGAGTTGCTGTAATTTTTCTTGTGGAAAAATATATGTTACATATTTAAATATATTAATGCTTCTGGAAGACTGTTCAAAATATCTGCAGTGCTCCTGCAAACAGAAAGAGCATAGCATATTCGGAGTTGTCATTTAACATAGATTATGGCTTTTCATCTGACAGCCTGTGAGCTGGAATTGGCTTGTAGGCCAAACCAAGTGTCTAGGTAAAAAGCAAAAAAATAAGGCCTAATCTTCACCTTCTCTTTTGAGAGGTTCTTGGGATGTCATAACTTTCTGACAGATGTTGGTAACTGCCCTACTGTATTACCTGTAATGGTAGAGATGGGGACTAGCAAGTATCATAGCATTTGACTGTCACTACGAGACCGGACAAAAAGGTGCAGTGTTCCTGATGTGGGACAGAAAGGCAGTCCTTGTGTAGAGCAGATTGTGGTGAAGCTTTGGGGGAGTCTGGGAGGAGAGTAAGTCAGTCTCCTGATTGGAACAGATAAAGTCAGCTACTTTTCAATGATGCTGAGGAAGAGAGAGGGTTGGCTTTATTTTATTGAATCCCTGTTGCTTTTTGCCCCTACAACACTGCCTTTCAGGGGAGAGGGGAAGGTGCATTTTCTGTCCTGCCTTCTGACTGCAGATTACCTAGTTTGATTTGGCACCGGGTCAGCAGACTAAATCTTGCATACAGAATGGAAAAGAAGCCTTGGACTAGCTTTTGTGGAAATGTAGTTTACTTATGTAGGGAAAGATATTTGCATATTGTGAAATCTAGAAGTTGATGTTAGTTCCATGCAAGATAACAGCACGTGACTTAGATCCTGTAGTGCTTTGTAATGTAGCCTTTATAATTCTATGATTTTCCTTTTCTACTTTGTTTTAACCTATTTCTTGTTTGTTCTGCTCGGCGTCAGCACGTCTTTGTGGCTGTCCTCTGGATCCACACCAGTAGGTCGAGGTACTTCTGTTGATGTTTCTAGAGCTGGGCACAGTCCCCTAGGTGGGGTCTCATAAGAACAGAGCAGGGAAAGTATATATATTTGTGTGTGTGTTAACGAAGCACCTTCTGAACTCTAGGTTTCTCAAGGCTGAGTCTCTGGCATAGAATCTCATAAAAATATGTTAATGAGTGGTATACAGCAGCATGGCTAGCTTGATCTGGGTGTTTGTAGGGAGGGATCCCAAGCAATTACATCCCTGAGCATTTATATTGTTATATGCTTTGCATCTGATCTTCACATGCCTTTCATATGTCCTTTGGTCCAGTGGTAATTCTGGCCTTAGGATCCTCCAACACCTTCTGATTTGTTGGATTCTTCCAGGTAGGCTGAGCTAGTTGCAGCTGCCACTGGGGATTGTATCCTCCTCCTAGTTTGTCCCTTCTCTGGAGAATTTCTCTTGCTAGAATAGATACAAATTCTGTGCAGGTTTCTTCAGTGATTAACTTCATAGACTCCTTGTGGCTAGAAAGGACCTCCAGGATCTTGAAGTCCAACCTTCATCCCAACATCTCCCTAACTACTAGACATAGCCTCAAGTCCTATATGTATTTGTTTTTTAAACACCTCCAGGAATGGTGATTCCACCACCTACCTGGGCAGCTTGTTCCAATGCCTAAAGTTCAACAAATGTAGGTGAAAGTCTGCAGCCTTACTCTCCAGCAGATCTAGCTACTTATGCTAGGTAAGTAAAGCTAAGTCACACAACAAATTTAGTCACACTAAATCACACAACATCATAACTGTTAATAATGATTGATTTTATTTACAATTTATTTAAGATTAACAACTCATATCTCTTAACATGTACATGTAACAGATGAGCAGCTCTCACGCTTCTTGTATTGCTACCTGTTTGTTGAATTCCACAACGTATACGTTATGAAGTGTTTTGTAGTTGTTTTGTTATAATGGCAGAAAGAAGAAGTTGCTTTCCTGAGTGGTTTGTGATCTGTAAATGTTTAGTGGATATTTAAAATATGCAGGTTTGGGCCTTTTCTTAATATTAATGAAAGCAAAGCATTTTCACTCTAGTTTTGTTCCATTCATTTCCCTTAGAATGCAGCTGAGACAGCATGTACTTGCTCTTCCAGTAGCTGTAGTGACAGAAAAGCCTGATGAAATGCTGCTGTTTATACAGGAATTATTTATGCTTTTATTAATATTTAGAACATGGCTGGTAAAACTTTGAGCCCCTTTTACCTGACTGTTCAGGCTGTTGCTGTTATGTCAAGCTGATTTGTTGCTAACAGTTGCTGGAATGCTAATCTTTAGGATCTAAGTAAATATGGGAAACTAGGGCTGCATTCCTGAGCTGCTGAACATGTGTAATGGGGACAGGAAAGCTGTTCCTGGACGTAGCTGTTAGGACTTAGGAAGGACTACATTTTGGCTTATTCTTTTGGAATATACTTGTGAAATTCTTGTATAATAGACACGTGGAAGGGGATAAATGTTCTGTAGAGAAAATGTCTGTAGTGTGCCACTGCGGTGAGCGCTAGACTTGGATTGCTTAGCAAGCTGCCAAAATCTGTGATTCAAATACTGCCCAATTTGTATGTTAAGTTTATCTGCTTGTTACTTTATATATTTCGAATGTGATGTTGCATACCTTCAGGTACTAAGTGATAATAGTATCTGTTAAAACTTGCAGTGCACTGTTAGTTAAATTGTATTTCTCAAAATTGGCAGAGATGTGAGTTTTTTCGTCTATAAATTAAAAAAGGGAAGCCTTGTGTAATAGTTGAAGTTTGAAGGGTTCACTGTCTAATTAAGTTTACCTGAAGAGGTCATTGCACGGTGGGAGATTGTTGCCTGGATATTCCTGATGCTGTCTCTTTGGAAATGGGTCAGTGTCTGTTCCAGTGCAAAGCTTTGGGTTTAGTCTTGTTTACACTGCGACCTTAGGTGGTTGCAGAATACCATCTTCTAATCTTCACTGTCTGATGAAAACTATGCTCATGTATCACATGTGAGAGGATCTAACACAGAGTTAGTTCCTATGTTGTTGCTGTTGCTCATGTCTTAGTATAGAAAAGCGGTACAGGCAAGACTCTTGCCTCCGTGTTCTGGAGGCAGCAAGATGGAATCCTGCCTGAGGCACCTTGTGTTAGAAGTTTCTTCAATCAGCTTTGACAATACTTCTGGGACAGCAAGACAGCTTCATCTTCTTTCTTGCTCTGCCGTTTATTATTTCTCCTTGGTCTACCACTTGAGCACCATTTTTTCACCCAAGCATTGTCTGACTGTGTTTTTGGCATCAGATAATTGTAGAAGTTTTTAGGAGACTCGGGCAAATTGTTAACTGTGGTTACAGTCACTCACAGTTTTCCGTGTCTCTTTCCTTGCACTGTTTTTATTTTACACACCATGAGAAAGAAGGGAATTCTTCAATTTTTATAGTAGCCAAGGTATTTGGAGGGAAAGAATAATGCCCATCTCTGAAAGCATTTATTCTAAAAATTAATTAATGTATTCATTGTATACTGACTCAAATTTATGCTAATGACCTTAGCTTACAACATCTGCTGTCTAGAAGATAAGATACTAAACATCAGCAGTCAGAATGCTAATTTATATGTAATTAAATAAGACATGCAGTAGTTTACGAGATTGAAAATTTTCAGTATCTTTTCTTGATCGGGAGTCTTTGATCTTATTTTCACAAACTGTGTCAAAACTCTGGGCCTCGTGGCAATCTAGTAATTCATCTACCTTCAGACAGGCGAACAACATAATAAATCTTGCAGAAAATATTACTTAACTTCAAGAAGATTATGTTACTGTTCCAAGTTTGTTTTCCTTGATTGAGTTTCTGTTTGACAGGCATACGAGCCACTAGTAACACCACTGCTCTTGAGATTCTTACGTGCGGAAGATAGAAACACACCAAGTTTTAGATAGGTTTGCTAGGGAATTAATCTTGACAAGTTATATCTTTGTGTCATTTGTAGGCAAATATGTTGTGCTTTCCCTTCGATCTTTATTTGTAGTGTTGTTACTTGCTTTGAGAAGTAAGCACTTTGGGTTAGAATCAGGTAGTGCTAGAGGTACTAATGAAATAACCTGTCATTAATTGCACACAAACTTCACAACTCCTGCTGCTCTCACAAAGTGCACTACATTGTTGTGGAACAGGTAAAGAAAGTTTAAAAAAAGTCTTTGATGACCTCTCACCTACTTAAAGTAGTAGCATTTTCTTCTTTAGGAGAAAAACTTAAAGAAGCTGTTGATACTTGTTTCCAGTTTGCAGAATTTAGGCAGTGGGAGGGGAAGCTGATGCAAGCAGAACAGTTAAACTTAAGTTTTAGGCTTTTTTGGTTATGGTAGCACTTCAAACTTACGTATTTGTCAATATATACATTGGCAATAACCTTTGCCTTTCTGAAGTTTGCTAGAAATAGGATTTGGAAAGCTTGGGGGTTTTTTTGCCATATTGCAAACAGCATTTATTTAATTTTTAAGGTTTTTTTAGCTAGAAATACCTGACTTCTAACTCCTGTGCAAATAAGATCAATTAGGCGTTTGAAGTTTAATTTTGTTCTTGTTGCTTGAGGGACAAACAGCTTCAGTTCTGCATTCCAAGTAATCTTTCATTAGCAGAATTGAAGGAAAGAAGATACGTAACAAGTATTCTCAAGAAATTAGTCTTTGTGATCCCCTGCTGTCATTCCAGGATTCTGCAGTCTGCTGCTCAGACTTCAGTTTCTGGATCTGAAACAGCTGTATTGTTTACTCATGTTTAACCTCCTGCTCTCTGACATAGGACAGATCATTTCTGGGTTAGTTATGCTCTGTTTACCATCTTCTTTCACAGATAGCTGTATGGTTGATCACCTGTGGGAATTTACTGTTGCTTCATCTTGTTTGTAGAACAGCCAAAATCATTTTGGCAGGTTTTTAAAGGCAAATTCAGTTCTGCTGAGACACCATTATTCAATGGCACTTATGTAAGGATCTGAGTAATAAACAACTTAAACTAAAGCGTTTTATCAGAAAACTTTCTAAATAGGTAACTGCTTATTAATTTTTTTGGGTAATAGTAATGGATTGTAATTAATAATACAAAGCCATGCACAACTTTCAGCAAGAACAGTTACTCAATTTAAAAAAACGAAGACTGAGCTTCGATTCTCTGTATATGAGTTACTTGACCGAGACCTCATTTTCACATGGCTGGTTAAAAGCATACAATATCTGTTCACAAAGTCCTTTTTGACAAAAGGCAGTGCTGGTATACATCTCTGTAAATATTAATTTTTCTGCTGGAAAATGAAGCAATATTTTACTGGAAACAAATAAGCAACAATAATCCTAATGGAGGCTTTATTGTTTTCCTCAATATTTTTGTCTGCTTGGCATTGCCATTTTATCAGAAAACTTTTGGGGAAGAAAATCTCCACTTTACCTTTATTAAGTTACGACAAAATGCATTTGAAAGTTTTTGCTTTTGTGAATGATCTTATCTTCTTTTAAAATGACAGCTTCTTTAGTTTAAAAATACATCGACGTTATTCCCCACGCTCTAAACGTGCATGTGAAAGTACAGACTGTGTGTAGTGTGCACTGTTTTATTTATGATGCTTTCAGAGATGCATGAACGTCCAAACTCTTTCTAAAGAAGGTTTTGTTTTTATGTGCCTTTGTCAAGTATCTTCTTTTTTTTTTTTTTGTTTTTTGTTCTCTTTAGGTTTAAAAGTTACTGTATTACCTCAGGGAAGAAGTAGCCTGTTGTGGATTTCTTGGAGGAGCAGCACAGACCAGTAATGAGCAGATGATACCAGTTAAACAGTGCCTGACAGACGACGTCATTACAGTGGCAACACTGCACAAGCAACACCAAAACAGCAGGGGACTTTTGTGTTCCCGAGTCAGCGGGAAACATGCCCAGTATCTCGGCTCTCAGTGTGGCTGCAGTTTCTACATAGATCTCTATAGATCTTGTAGCCATGTCTGTTAATGAAACAGAGAATTATCCTCCTAGATTCTTTGTGGGTGGAGAAGATGGAGAAGAATTACTGGATTCAGCTAGATCTACAGATTACGAACACTTCTATGACCATGGGGAAGAAGAGGAGGAAGAGTATGATTCTGTATGTACTTTATGGGCACATACGTACTATTTTGTGTGTTCTCTAGCATAATTTTACTTTGAAGTGGCTTTAGGCCACAACATTCTAATAGTGAAATGGTGTTCTGAATTGGGAAATTGTTCATATCCAAATAATGATCTGTAAGTTATGTTTGGAAATGCAGGACACTTGAAAAGTAAGTGTACTCTGAGCTTTGAAGTAGATATACGTGCTTGATCTTATTACAGAATCTCAAGGCAGTGGAGGTTGATGTGTCAGCTTTGCAGACTTTTTTTGAGTTCTTGTTTTAAATTGCCTAATTCTTCCATTTATTTATTCAGATAATTGGTATTTAAAAAATGCAGAGTTTTTAATTTGTGTGTGTTCCTGACTGCTGCAGAATTAAACTGATTTTTAGTTCAAACAGACCCAAGATTTCTTTTTCCATTTTACAGTTCATTTAATTAACATCTGACATATTTCCATTCTTCTTCCCTGTTATGATGCATACTAAATTATTGTTAAATAATACTTTAGCTTATTATCCGTGTAGAGTGTTCTGAACAGGATTTTACCACTGTGGTTACCAAATTTTAGTTTCACACAAACTCTAAATTTTATTATCTGTGAGTTGTCAGGTTATCCCCAGCATGTCTAAAAAACCTAAATGTAATGAAATGGGAGTTGGTTGGTGCCCCATCCCTGGAGGTGGATGAGGCTCTGGCAAGCCTGGTCTAGGGTGGGGTGTCCTTGCCCATGTCAGGGGGGTTGGAACTGGATGATCAGGTGGTCCCTTCCAACCCAGAGTGATTCTGATTGTATAACGTCTCCAGTGAAATGATCCTGCTGTGGCAGGGGGATTGGACTAGATGATCTTTCGGGTTCCCTTCCAATCTCTAATGATTCTATGATTCTAAATGCAGAGACTCTGACAAATTAGGGGGCTCATACAATGAAAGGTAGCTTGTGTTTTATAAAAAGAGTAAGCTGAAAGAAAGTATTTTTGTGGGGGTTTTTTGTTTCTTTTCAAACAGAGGAGCAGATTGCTGTTGTATAGAAGAATACTTCTAGAGGGTAGAATTTTTTAAAGGCTAAAAACCTGAAAGAAAATGTAAAATATGCAGTTAAACTGCCTCTGCACAAAATAGATCAGAAATCTGTAGTACTATTGTCTTGTAATACTAGGTTATAAGATTAGAAGCATTGTGACT
>JAOXOE010068114.1:0-30232 GCA_028565055.1 Phoeniculus purpureus
TTCTTTTATTAGCTGAATCTGTTTCCTTTAGAGCAGTTTTTGACTTTAAGTACTAGTGACAAATGTACTATAAAGTCATAAGACACACACACAAACACCCCCCCTTCATCTGTCTTCCTGTGCAGTTAAAGTGTCTGCTACATTAAAATTCACTTGTTCTGAAATTCTGCTGTTCTAACCTTTGCTTTTCAAGTCTTACCTAAGATCCTACTTAATTTTGTTTAATCCTTCATTCTTCTCTTATGACCAAATAAAGGTTAAGGGATCACTATAAAATATTTTGCAGACAAACTCTTAGAAGCCCCACAGGTTAAAGACCAGTAAAACAGTTTACTTTAGAAAGAGCTGAACACCAGAACACCTTTTCTCTACAACTGTTTCCAAATAGGATGGCTGTCTACGGCTCACAGGGTCTATCTGATACACTCCTTTAACATAACTCTGGGAAGGGTCACGAATCCTTTACTGTTCTGGAAAGCCCAGCTTTAAGGAAAAGGAATAGAAACACAAACTCGAAAGTGACTGGCAGTAGCAGGACTTGGCAGAAGACTCAGGAAGCAAAAAACATAGACTGTTTCCTAAACCATTTAAAATACTGTTGAGGAGTGAAGTGGGATCTCTTCCTTGCTAAAGGTCAGCTTCAAAACAAAAGTTGCTCAGTAGCAGGCAGACATCAAGAAGCAGGGCTGCAGTCAGTGCATGGAAATGGCACAGTGTGGACTCTCAGAGAACTGAGAGGAACAAACTAAATTTAGAATGAAAGTCTAAAAAAAGAAAGCAGTCTTTCAAGCTCAGAGGTAGCTGTATCTCCAGGTCCAGGGAAGGCAACACTAATACAACAGGAAAGTAACATGCGATTATTGGGTCAGGAATCTGTGCACACAAATGCGGCATTAATCAGAGCAATTCATACTGTGCTCACTGCCGGCACTCAGCCCCTTGCAGCAGCATAGATAAGCATGTGTAGCTTTGTCACCCCCAGCTACCCAAGCTACATGAACCAAGCATGAGCCCTGCACACCACACAGCAGACCCCGGCAGTCCTGTGGAGGTGCTTTGGTGAGTTGGTAACCATTGCAGGCGGAACTTGAAGCAAACATATCTGAAGATCCCAAGAGAAAAGCACACAGCAGTACCCAGCACAGGTGCTGTAGAACGGATGAGGTCTCAACTGTGTTATTTTTTTTTTAGCAGAAGTCACACAATGTGCAGTTTCCAGCTCCCACGTGGTCCAAAAGAATTTTCCATTATCTTCTACACCACAAGAAAGCCTTTTCCTACACAGCAACTCACTCTGAGATCTGCAAGCCACCTGCAACTGAATATTGCCTCTCATTTATTTCATATTTCTGAGTCATAGTCCTCTACAGCATTAGAACTTCAGAGATAGCACGTTCCCGTGATGTATTTGTAGTAACCTCCACAAAACTGGAATGTTGGAAAAGCGCCTGTTGTACCTATCAGCAGTGAGCTAGGAAGTCACGTGAAATACGATGTGACAGTTTGTGTGGGATCACCAGCAATCTCTGATACATGAAGAACCTTATGCAGAAACTGCTGCTTTGCAAAGTCTGTGCCTACTACAATATAGGAAGAAATGTCTGATAAGTAAACTGGTGTAAAAGTCAATTAATTTAACTCAAAGAATTGAAGCTGTCCATACCAAAGACACCTTCATTAGTTTTGACTCAGAATCTGTCCTCCCCTTTGTTTTCATACTTCTTTAAACATAATCCCTACATAGAATCACAGAAAATTAGGGACTGGAAGGGACCTCAAAAAAGATCATCTAGTCCAATCTCCCTGCCAGGGTAGGATAACTTAGATCAAGTCACACAGGAACACGTCCAGGCGGATTTTAAAAGACTCCACAACCTCCCTGGGCAGCCCATTCCAGTAATAGGGTAATGTGTTCAGAGTCAGCCTTACAAAAAACTGCTTATAACAGTTTTTGTTATATCTCATCATTGCACTCCATTGCTTTCCAGAGTACAGTCATGTCTGTTTTAGCCCAGGACACAGGGCTAAATTGTCCTAATTTCACTGTGGTGAACAGCTGAGCAGAAAACATGAGATATGATTTATGAAATCTTCAGTATGTCGATGCTGGGTTTTGTTAACCCCACGTTGCTGTGTCTGCTTCCCATACCACCTGTTTGACTTCTTTAATAATAGAACTGGAACTGTATTCACCATGAAAACCTGATTTAAAGGACAAAAGAGGATCAATCTTTATAAGGAGTTTTAAATATTGCCTATCTAGATACCGTTAAGTACAGTTACAGAACTGCACCCAGTTCTTCAGTAACTAGTATGAATGTCACAGGTTCCTTTTCCCATTTGCTGTAACTACTATTAAATATTACGGAGACAAGGACCCTGAAACTACACAGCCCACTAAGATCCCAGGGGGAAAACGGCAGAGAAATGGAGTGTCATAGGGAATTTGTCTATGCCCTGTTGGAAGGCCACCAGGTCTTTAGGCTGCACAATCAGCTGCTAAGGACAGAACATCAGACCCTGGTGACAACTGCAGAACAAAAAGCAAGACTGAGTCGTAATTGCTTTTTGCCACACCAGGTTGCAATTGTGACACATCACAGCGTTCTGTTTTCAAGCCCTAATTCCTAAAAATGACCGTGTTCCCAAGTAAAATGTATTGACCCCAAAGTTAATAAATCAGGGCTGCAGTTTTAGTTTGCACACTGGATTTACAGAAACGGGTATAGCTGCACTAACTGTGGTGATCTTTGACAGTGATAAATAGGATTAGAAACCGTTACTCCTCTCATTCACACTGCCAGTGTTGCGTGCTGCTTTGCATTGCTGCAGACAACTGAAGTGACAGCAGCTCTATTTGGGAATAATTTGGGAATAAAGGAGCTTTATTCCAGCTCCTTTATTTGGGAATTCACACACAAAATGGATAAGACAATGTTACTGGGTTTTTCCCTCTCAAGTACTTTAGAGAATCCCAACCTTATAATTTAAGTTTAAATGCTAGTTTGAGAAAAAAATACCCCTGAAGAGGTGGAAAAATATGCCAAGGCACCAGCACACTTGAGGATGCACCATGTGTGAATGATCTCCTGTTGTGGAGATCATTCCCACTTCCTGCCTTCCCCATCACAGTTTAAGGAAAAAGGAAAATATTAGAGCCACAGCCAAAATTTGCTGGTTTTCAGCTACTGTCTGTTTCTGAGAAAACCTTTGTAGCTATATGAAGTCAAATGTTAGTTACAGCAGCAATACAATTCTTTTAACTTAAGCAGGCCCAGAGGTAAATGCTATTTAAATCATACATTTGTCCAAGTACAATCATGCTACCCTGAATAGGCAAAGGACTCCATGGATCTATCTCACCCTCATTCCTGTACATCCCCTGGATCATTTGGAGTATATAAATTAGAAGGTTTATTAGGACATTTCTGAGTACTCAGGTACTCCCCTCCCAGAGCAGCCATATCCTTCCCTAGCTCTTCACAGGTGACTGGGGTCAACCCTGCATTATGGTTCTCAATTTGAAGTGTTATATCATCCTGTGTCTTTGCACAGAGCACACCGCAGAGGTGCAGCGTCCTGGAACATCACATTTCTTTAACAGAATTGGCAAAACCCTCTACCTCCTTTGAAGTTTGCCCACCGCTAATGGATAAAAATGGATTTTTAGAGTTGAGGATAGTGTTTCTGCTTTATTTTCTCTAACTAACACAAGGAAAAGGTAGACTTTGTCACATGTTTAACCAACCACTGATCTCCCAGCCACTGATCCTATCACACCAACAGCAATGATGAAGCAAAAGTGAACAAGGTCACCTAAATCAATGAAACTGTATCAAAAGAAGATAAATCAGTTTAAAAGCACTTATTGTGTGGCCAAAACCAACAAGGATCGTGCTCGTTGGCACTCGAGATGAAGCTCATCAGAATAAAAAGCAAAGCAGTATCTACACATGTACCTATGTCCCAAAGCTGACACCCTGACTCGGTCAAAGCATAAAGAGAAAAGACCATTGTGAGTGTTCCAAGTAATCAGAACTACTATCAAATGCAGCCCACAGTCAGGGAGATTGTGTTTTAGTAATTATAAATACTCTAAGCTTTTATGTAACCACAAAGTACTAAAGCATTTCCGTTTCTGTTCTCTGCTTTCCACAGTTAGTACAAACATAGAAAAGAGTGTGAGTGACGACTTACACAGATGAAGCAACATCAAATTATTACACAGGTTTCATTCCACATCAAGGACTTTTGGGTAGGGAATTTTAAAGGAAGCATTTCACAACCAGATCACATTTTTTTAAATGGAATTAATGAATAAGAATTAGAAAAATTATTATATAAACAATACCTCAAGAAATACTTTAACCTAGACAAGAACCAAAATTAACAAGAGGATTATTGCTTCTGTCCTCAAGCTGAGAACACAGAGCCAGGAAAACAAACACACTGTGGAGGGTGAAGTTCAGGTATGAGAAGTCACAGGGGGAAGTGGACACAAGGTAAAAAGCTTCTCACTGAGGACCTTCTAATGTAGCCAAAAGCTGTAGAGAAATTCAGTTTTCTCCTCACTATGGCAAAAAAGTCTCAAGGAATTACAGAAATGAAGACAGAATCCACATATGATTTTAAATGTATAAAGTGTAATTGAATTGTTGAATCTTTTCTTTACTTTGCTCCCTCTCAGAGAAAAACTGTATAAAATATACCCTTAAAATCCAGAAAACTGCATTCCTTGAGGAAAGAATTTATCAATGGCATGCAATAAACCAGCAGCATTTAGTGCTTTAATAAAAAATTACCATTTGCTCTGTTTTGTTGTTTCCAAGATGCTTATTTTCTTCTAAAGAAGCATTTGCATTAATCTTACCCAGCAGTCTATTGTTTTTATCCTTCAGTTAGCTAAACTTCTTTGGTAGTTTGCTGAAATTACATATGACAGTGCTGAAACAGCTATTCACTTGCATGTTCAAGCCTGCATCAGTAATGAATCTTTCTTAAGCTGCTTTGAAGCTTTGGTTATGAAAATTGAATGAAAATGTGATTACTGTCACAATAATACTGCCAGATTTCTTAATAAGACAATGTCTTTATTTTATCTTCCAGAAAGTTTTATAAATACTACCAAAAAATTATTAACACTTAAATTAAACTTTGCTGTGTTACGTTATAGATTAAATTCATAGAGTCATAGAATCATTACGGATTGGAACGGACCTCAAAAGATCATCTAGTCCAATCCCCCTGCCACAGCAGGATCACCTACACCAAGTTACACAGGAACACATCCAGGTGGGTTTTAAATGTATCCAGAGAAGGGGACTCCACAACCCACCCTGGGCCGCCCATTCCAATGCGCCATCACCCTCACTGTGAAGAAGTTCCTTCTGATATTTATATGGAACCTCCTATGTTCTAGCTTACACCCATTGCCCCTTGTCCTATCACCAGATGACATTAAGAAGAGCCTGGCTCCATCCTCCTGACACTCACCCTTCACATATTTATGGACTGAGGTCAGCCCTCAGTCTCCTCTTCTCCAAGCTAAAGAGACCCACCTACCTCAACCTTTCCTCATAAGGGAGGTGTTCCACTTTCTTCATCATCCTCATTGCTCTAGCTTGACTCCCTCCAGCAGCTCCATGTCCTTCTTGAACTGAGGAGCTCATGCAGGTTTGTCCTTTACCCTCATTCTTCACAAAAACCTTCTTCAGACAGCATTATTATGTTAAGCTAGGAACACATCTTGAAGACAAATCAAGCAAAAAATAGACTGAAACTAGTGATACCCCAGTTGGACTAAATAGACTTCTCCTTTCTCCATCCCTAATCTTTGAGGTCCCTTCTCATCCCTAATGTTCTGTGAATTTATTAAGCATCCCTCAAGCATTCTACTCCATCCTGAAAATTAGAACACTAGCCAGATCTTCTTGCAGCATCACAAGCAGAAACAAACCCAGACTGAAACATAGAACCTGAACTTCCCTGATGTTTTAGGGGAATTCAAGCTAGGATTAATTAACTACTGTATTTAAGTTACCAAAATACATTACAGAAAAATGAGGCTTTTATTTCCCTGGTGTTCTTTTAAATGACTCCACAATATTCCAGACTTTCAAAAGGCTGTCTAAATCTTCCTTTTAAAAAGACACAGAAACTAGAATATCTTGGGTCTCAAACCTTTATGTTTCAGGTATTCTGAGCTTCATATATCAGTTAGAGAATCCTTAGAGATACAATACATATTAAAAACATAACTGTCAGGTATTCTATGTCACCTGAACAGAATACTGCTATCTTACAGAAAAATATATAATAGTGAAATAGGGGTTCACATTTGTATATGCTTACGCATACAGAAGTAAAGATAAGGCTATTCACTTCAAGGAAGCAGCACACAAAACACCCCTCTAAAACACATCCTATGTGTCGTGTTTCTTGCTGTTAATCAGTGTGGGTTTTTCCCCCACAATCATTCATCTTAATTTAGAAATCACTTTATTTTTGCAATTTTGCACTAATTTTTTAAAAGTAGGAAGAAAATACACAACCTAATTCACTTCCTAGCCAAATAAATACAAAATTTCTTAGAGGAGATAAAGGAAGTAAAAGAAAAACTTCATCCTAGGTAGTCACTTTTTCTCACTGAGATGCTCTGGAAGGGCCAGTGCAGCACTGCAACAAGTATGAATATGTCTGAGAAAATATGCAGCTGTACTGGGTTTTCATGGCACTAGTTTGGTAGCCGAAGGTGTACAGGTCTTGCTTCTGTGAGAAGCTGGTAGGAAGTTCCCTCGTGTATGACAGAGCCCGTGCCAGATGCTTTCCTGTGGAAGCCTGCACCAGAGCAGGTTTGCTGGCAGGTCTTACGACTGCAGCCCACAGTAAAGAACTGCATCCCATGGGAAGGCTTCAGGTTAGGGAAGAACACGGTGTTGCCTGTGGGAAGGACCCCGTGCTGGAAAGAGAGGCTGTTGCAGTTTGAAAATTACGATTTTCAGATGTATAGATTTGTACTTTCATGAAGAAAAAAGTTATGTTGCTTTAAGAGGACCCCCTCCCCCTCCAGTGACCTGTCCTGGAGGAGGTTACAGGTTAAACCTGGAGGAGGTTTAGAATTGTCTCAGGTACCTGCTCTTGAGGGATGGGCTGGGTGAGAAGATACAAGGGGTGAGCGATCTTAGCCCTGCCTCTTTTTGCTGAGGGCTCATAGCCCAGCACGGGGCTGCTGCCCTGTGTTCAGCACCCCCACACACACACTTCCAGGGTGGTGGAGGGGGGGAAAGACGGGCCTATTGCGGCTCAGCCCCAGCCCTGGCCCCGGCCCAGACCCTGGCCCTGCTCCACCACAGAGAGAGATGCAGCAGCTCCGCACAGCCCCAACCCCGGCTCAGCAGCGGCGGCACTGGTTTCAACCCAGCCCAGTCCGCAGCTGGCACCGCAGACTGGAGAAGCAAGACCTTAGGGCCGATCTACCATCCCCCCCGACAACGAAGCAACCATTCAGCAACCCATGATGAGCTGAAGGGATTCTTTCATTTCCCCCTAGAGCTGAGACAGGAGGAGAGAGGAGAGGCGAGGGTCATGGAACCCTCTCGGCCACATTTGTGGAGTTTGGGGGGCCCCTGCTGACATCACCATGAGGTTGGTCTCCATCTTGGGTCCTGCATGTGTCCGGGGCCATGCAGCCACCGTCATCTTAGAGAACACTGATCAGACTGTTTGTCATTTCTGCTGCTGGGGAAAACTGAGGATGCTTGAGTATTGGGGACAATTCCTTTGTGCTTAGCTGAAGAAAGCAGAAGGACTCAAGAATCCTTAAACCTTGGGCATGAAAGACAGAGTCTGGGTTCTTTGAGACTGAAACAAGGACTGCTGGAGACACTGAAAATCTGTGAAGCTGGGGAAGTGAAAAGGAACTGATCACCTATCACCACTACCACAATCACTGGTGAAAAAGTAACTGAGAAGATGGCTAGAGAAGACAAAGAGTTTCTCTAGAAATCTGCAGAGCTGAGGAGTAAGGTGGCAGGGAGAGCCAGAATCTGCAGTTCTGAGTGGTGATCTGACCTCTTAACTATCTTCTCTCCCTTTCCCCTTTTTCTCGCCTCTATGAGTTTGGCACCTAGTAACTTTAGTGATTTCTGTGCCTTCTGAATCAGAATCTGATCATTTCAGTAAACTTTGACTTCCATGCTGACCTATGGAGTAAGTTTCTTTAATTTGACCCCAAGTGAATCCGTGAACCTGAGTCACTCCCTTTTCTTAAGGTTAACCCACAAGCCTTTCACCATATACTGTCTGCCCTTTCCAGTAGAGGAGAGGCAAAGATAGAGCAGCCTTGGTGGGTGCTTGGATATATTCATACCCAGGCAATATTTGTAAGGAAAACACATTTACTCAAACAAGCAGAAATAAAAATTATTGGAGTATATGGAACCATTGCTCAGTGCATGTATTTCTTCCTTGTGCATTTGTGGTGACAGCTCTGAATGACTAAACTGAGCTCTTTGACTCTACTGAAAAACTAGCTGCCATTTTCTGCAAGCCTGACTTTCCATCTTTAGGGGACTTCCAAAAATCTTTGCTGAAATAAAGAGAAAACAAAGACCACCCTTCCCCAGTCACCCAGTGTTAAGTATATCTGCTGGCCCAGACTAAAGAGTGAAGCTCATGGCTGTGTAGAACTGATTAATAATAAACTACATTTTTAACTAATAACTATCCAAATGAAGCCAACAAGCATTATCTTAATTACTGAGATAGGACTCTCTGACTTGGCAACCACTTTAGATGAGTTTCAAGGAAAGACTGACAGATCCTGCTCCACTGTTCAAGGTGTGGTGACAAGAGGTCATTTGATTTCTGATTAATTTTTGAAGGTACAGCCATTTTTCAGACTGACACAGTATTTGTCACTTCACTGTACTTTTAAAATTCTGCCGTGTTCCTTTCACTTGTTTGCAATATGTAAGTTGGGGAAGTAATAAATTCTTTTGTCACAGTTTTGTGCTATTTGCTTCGCAGGGAACATGGGAAGATGGGAGACAAGGTGAGCAATGACAAGGACATTAGCAGAGCAGCCCAGTAATGCAAGTTTAAGTTATAGACCTTGCATTATTCAGTCTGGTCTTGGGAGAGACGATGATGTATTTGAACCTTGCAAGGACATGGATATGAGATTTAGAAACACTGCCCAAAGTATCTTCTTTTCCAAATTCGAAGCCATTGCTTTTTGGGGGGTTTTTTCAGCACTCCCAGTTTCACTTTTCTTTCATCAGCCTGCTAAACTTGGGTTCTGTCCCTTCTATATTTGTTAAGTGTTTATGTTCATGTAACTTCTGTAACTGTGTTTTTTCTTAATTGTCAGGAATCACTGTGCTGTATTTCAACAAGCAAAGAGAGAGTTCAGCTGGGTTATCTGCCCATGCTGCAATTAGTAGTTGATCCAACTGATGTGGCTTCAACTGCTTTTTTACTTGCCCACCCAATTTACCAACAAGTCATTTGTTATAAAATTATTTTCTAAAGCTACGTCAGATTTTGTATAGAATAAGAACAGACATTCAGGGAACTTTCTACTTTGATAAAGAACAAGAAATTACCACAATTTATTCCATTAGCTTCTGAGAAATCAAATCAGAGTACTGGTTCACAGTTTTTTGGATAACGAGGGAATCATGACTATGTGGTTCCTTGCTGGCATGTTTTTCTCCATGAGAATAATGCGAACAAGCATTATCACTTCTCATATTCAAATCAGACTACTTAAATTACAGCCTTAGATTACAATCAAGAATGGCTGGCAGCTGAGGTTGTATGGATACCATGACTAGATATATCAGGATAAATGACAACTTTCACTTCTCTGCCTCCAGGTGATACAAGCAGATACCATTATAATAAAAAAAATTCTGTTTACCACATGGCATTGAAAGACTGACAGAAAGACCCACCCTAAAAATAACAGGAAGGGAGCAGTGAACAAAAACCATGGTGTTCTATAAACACTGAATACTTAAGAAAAATTCTCAGAAATTTTTCCTCTGGATTTTTGATAATCTCTTCCTATCAAACTACTACTAGAGGCAAAGGGCTCCTTTTATTAATTGCTGTTATCTCACTGTAACTTTGCATCCCTTGATTCTGTTGGTTTTACTCAACTATTCTCTCATCTTAAACATAGACCGTAAGACATTTGAAGAACACCGTGTGTCTTTGTGATGTACACAGACTGTGGGTGGAATTGCAAGATCATGTCTTCTACCTGGCCTGCAGGTACCCCTGCAATACCAACATCAATAAAATCTACGGAGAAAAAAAAGCAACCTAACCAATTATGGGAACAAGCTCATCAAAGCAAGAAAGATTTTCCAGGAGAGAAAGGCTGCTGTTACAGCTGG
Source organism: Phoeniculus purpureus (assembly GCA_028565055.1). Taxonomy (NCBI): domain Eukaryota; kingdom Metazoa; phylum Chordata; class Aves; order Bucerotiformes; family Phoeniculidae; genus Phoeniculus; species Phoeniculus purpureus. The sequence goes on from JAOXOE010068114.1 coordinate 10,404, forward strand.
TGTCAGCAATATTAGGAAACTGAGGGACCAAATATTGGCTGGGACAATCCAAATGAATCCTGAACTATAAAGCAAATGGTAATAAACAAAGCTATTTGTCAGTTGACCCCCCTTGGATGTTGTTAACAGGCAAGCAGCATGCCCATAGCCTGTGGCAACCCGCAGGCTCTCAGTGATAAAATCATGACAGCTAACAGATGAATCCTTTCTGAATTCTATTAAATAAATTAATAATCTTAGCAACATCATTACAGCAAAACATCCATCTTCTGCAACAGCTGTTCCTCCATTGCTTGTTGCATTTATTTTCTCTGCTCTTGCCATGCCTTATGCAGTACAACCTAACCCACGGAGGCTGAACTTATCAATGCCAGACCTATAAAAATAGATTATTTGCATTTTTTATGCAGTCCCATCAGTTTGTGCAAAACACAATCTTTAGCCTGAACAGAGAGATATCTAGCTACTCACTCAGCCTCTAAAGTAAGCAATGATAAAATCTCTGATGAGATTCAAATGTAAACCCTAAAAAATAGATGACTTTCATTAAAACCTTTTCTGAGTCTTTCAATTTAGCAACCAAGACATTAAATTAAATACATTCTTGCTCCATCTTCAGCTGGCTACCTAATGATAAACAAACTTGTTGGAATTGTGCTTTAAAATACATCTACAGCTATCAAACTGCCTCCAAGGTTGTACTACAGTCCAAATCTGCACCTCTGTAACCTCTCAGGAGGTCATTTCAAGAAGGACACAGCCAAGATAAGCAATAAAAAGTTTAGGAAACAGAAATGACAAGAAAAAAAATTCACAATTTACATTATGCCCAATACTCTAAGACAGCAGTCTTTGCAATACCTGAGCACTTTTCTCTAATTCTGGACCCAGGCAGTTTTGTTTTGCTTCACCCACTACACGGTCTTTCTAAAACTTCATGAAGAATTTAATTAAACACATGTACTTCTCTCTTTTAGATGAAATGGTTGTACATGGAAACCTTAGTAACCTTTGAATCAATAAAATGCCTTTTTTTTTCCTGTCACCTCTGATGCTTGATGCAACCTAAGTCATACTTTGCAGAAGTTTCCCTTCCCAAAGGAATAAAAAAATGCACAAACCACAGGTGCTTATTCTTCAAAGAGCTCTGACAAATTCCTCTGAGTTCCCTTCTACAGACAAGAATTCAGCATCAAATAAACTTGCTTAGCATCAGATACAGCCTTCTGCATTTCACCCCCTCTATGGGACATAATGCTTTCCCCATATTTAATCTGGAAAAATCAAAGCAGAGACACCCACAAATGCATTTGCTCTGATAATCCTTCTATGCGGTGATTTCCAACGGCCACAGCAGCAGCTCTTGTAGCTTTTTAAAAACCCCTCTTTTCATGGAAAAGTTTTCTCCTAATGGCATATATTGAGGAGTGTCTCCATGTTAGATCTGTCAAAAATTCTCATGCCGCTCAGATTTCCACTTACACGCATTAAAAACAACATTAGACACTGCTTTCTAACACAGAGCAGATTTTGCCTCAAGTCTTCGTAAGACAGTTTCCGTGTTATTCAGCCTGTTCCTGAACATGGGACACACTTCAGAAAACACTTTTGGCAGACACAAAATATTTTTAAGACTAACTTCCTTTAAGTGCTGTGTGCCCTGCTCATACATGGCATCTCATACACGGCATCTCATGTTACAGCAAGTTTCACATTTAGCAGACTTCAGTCCTATTTTTAATTACTTTATTAAAAAAAGTTTTTTCAAGTTTTTAAAAACTTTCCCTTCTCTACTGCCACACTGTAATACACGCAGCAGTTAAATTACCTATTGCAGAGATCATCTCAGTACTCTCAACAAGATTCATGGTAGAAGCATCTCAGAGGATTGGAAAAGCATCAGCAGCTGTGTTAAAATGAGGAATCTAAATGCACAGGACCTGTGTTCTGGATCTGGTTCTGTTACTGACTCAAGGATTAAATTTGGCTTCTGTTCAGGACTTAAACCTAGGGTAACAGTTACACACCTACCAACCAGAGAACATATTAAAAATGGTGGCTGACAACATGCTTGGCATGGATTTTGCATTGAGGAAACCAACCCCCCAGACAATTATTTGACAAAGACAGTTTCACATTTGCAGTGGTAGTCAGGTAGAATATGGGAATGTAATATCAAAATTACACAGCTAATGTACCAGTTTCTACTTCTCCCAAATCCCATGCTACAGTATTTTTTTGCTTCAACATCCTTACGTATAGCCCGTAAGCTGCTTCACATAGTGCAAAAGGCAGCATGTGCTACAGGAACTGAGCATGAGCACAGAGGGAGGAAGGGCTCTCTGATAGCTACAGAGGGCAGTCCAGGTCCTGCTTCAGAGACGCTTGTGCATTTGTTTATAATGGCTCAAAGCATGCATTTTATGCAAAATAAAGTTTTTAAAAAGCTCTAAGAGGTTCTTTTCAAGAGGAAGAGCACCTCTTTCTCCAGGTCCATATAGAAGTGAGGAGGAAGACCAGCCAGTTTCAGTAGCCCTTTGACCCTTTCTGTGCCCATGCCCCAGTCATCTCACTGAGACACAAGTGACAGGGAAACAGGCAGGAGCAAACAGCACCAATAGGGCTGCTTAAACAAGCACAACATTTGAAAACATTCAAATCAGAATCTGATTCTTTCAAGCCCTTCTTCTGACATGCTCAGGTATCTAAACTGCTTAACTCACACGAGAAGCCAGAGACTGAGAAAGGAGGCATTTGTGCTCAATTCCTTCCTGGATCCTGGCCAGTATTTCTTATAAAATTGAATTAAGCCTCATAGGTTAAAAACGTTTTGTCACTGTTGTTGTCTATCATGATGGTTTAGAAACACATAATCAAGCCTCTCTTTCATTTTCATCCATACATTTGTTGTTAGATTATTGCCTGGAAGAGCTCAGCTGCAGACACACACTTTTTGTACTTTTAAGCAACTGTTGAAACATTTATGCCATGGAAGAAACAAACATATAGCACAGAATGTCTGGCACAAAAATAATCACACAAAATATGTAAAAAAGGTCTATTAAAAAGGAAAGATGTATCACAACACCATGAAGGTACAGCATAGAGAACTATTTATTCACTGGGAAAGAACACCATCCCTAACAAAGAATTATCAGCTTTATAAGGGCTCAATCAGAGGACTAACCCCTCCAGGCAGGTGAGAGCACTTAGGATCTAAACCTCTTTTTGGTTGGTAATATAGACACTGAAAAATGGATATAATGAGGAAAATTTTGAATGATCTCTCCAAAGCAGCCTGGGACTACAAAGAAAAACAGGCTGGTTGAGCTTTAACTCATTGTATGAAGGTACATGGTTGTACAGGGATCAGAAGACTCAGCTTTGGGACAGTCATCACCTCAACCACAGATTAGCTCCTTAAAACCTGAGGAGACATTTCTGTGGGTTTAACTTTACTTATTAACAAAAGTAACACATTAACTCAAGAAAACAGCCCAGTCTGGGGAATCAAACAGTTTCTATATCGTACAGATATCCCACTCTTCTCATCAGTGTGGCCCTAATATCTCCCCAGGGCCACCCTCCGAATGCAGGTAATAGCATTACAAATGACAGGTCAATGGCTGAGTGAACTGCGAGTATTGTCCTCCAAACACACCTGAATACCTCTTCTAAAGATCCAACACAGCCTTTTATTTAGGGGCAAGAGGACAGCCTTCTACTGTTACAGACTTTAAAAGCACCACTGGTTACATAGGTTTGTTGAGTCCTGACTCTAGTAAGGAACAAACCAAAGATGAATCAAGACCTTAGCTTAACCTGGGAGCCTGTCATTCATTTGAGTCCATTCCTCTGCTACCCACTGGAACATCTTGGCTGCACGGAGCTGCAAGCAGGAGCTGGCGTTATTCAACTCCAGCTCAAGGATCAAAAGTTAAGGAATGGCACACACCAGTAGCCTTGCCCTCTGTTTTAGAGATTTTGCTGTCACCTGGTGCGCAGCAGCTCAAAAGTAGTTTCTACCGTCCCTTCCCTCCTTATTGTTGTGACAGGCTACAAAGTTTCCTGAAGTCCTTTCAATTCGCTAGTCTTTGGACCCAGCTTCTCATCCTTAAGACATGAAAGTGGAAGAATAAACCATTCAGCACAGAAAGTGAGGTCTAAGTAGTCTAAACAGCAGGTATTAATTAAATTCAAGATACATCCAACCCAATTTGAAGTTCTATTCTGGCTGACCTGTCCTGGTGATCAGGTCATGCCATACAAGAACTGGAAGCAGAAAAGAAACCTGACAGCAGTCTAACATGGCTATCCAAAGCTCTTACTCAAGACACACTATACTATAATACATATGGTACAACGTTAAAACAACAGAGACTGGGGGTGGATCAGTGACGGCTACTTTATTGGGATCAGTGGGGTTCACTTATCAAACGTGCTTGTGATAAATATTTAGAAATGATATCATTATTACTGTATGGAGGGAAGGAATTCAACTCAATTTCATGTATCAGGCAAAAAGTACCCCCAGCTGCCCTATTGCTCCATGGTCCAGCTAGGGCTGAGCTGTCTGAGTCAGGCACAAAAGAGATAATCCAGACTGAACTGCAATGGTCCTGGAGTGTCCATTAGACCAGAGAAGTCTTAAAATCTTATTGCAGGTATCCACGTTGTCCACTTGAGAAGTCTGAACTCAGAGCATCAGACTGTTCAGAAATGTCACTGTTCCTCATGGCAGGTGATTTTGGGGCTCTTGTGGATCCATAAGGCCCAAGAAGCATCTTCTGCCTAATGCCATTCACGTATTATCACCACAAGACTGGAATGGGTTTTATCAGAGCTGGCCCCCGCTGCAGACAAGATTGCTCTGAGGAAAGCTCTGAAGCACTAGCTTGTTTGCTCTGAAGCTACTCTGTCAAAAATCCAGAGCAGACAGTAAATTTGCACGACGGGTTAGATGCAGCCCATGCTCCCACAGCTTCACTCCTTCTGCATCAGCTAAATCTAAGATGAAAGTGAAAAGCCTTACACTATGTGTCTGATTTTGACAAATTTAAACCCGACTTATGGCACTGGCTGATTTGAAATCACAGCATTAAAATAAACAAACATTAGACATCTTACGTTTTTGTAATTTTGAAGAAACATCTGAATTGCAGACCTTAAAATACATAAAGGATTCATGAAATATAAATTCTGGGCTTTTGCTATTCAGAAATCAACTCTAAACATTTATCTACAAATTCTTCAACAGAACTTTCTGCTGTGGAGACTACAACAGAAGGCAGGCTCAGGTGTGCTTCCTAACAGCTCTTATTGGACAGTTTGCCTCCTGGCTCCACAACTTTCTCCTGTACTCACCAGTGCTTCCAAGGACATATAGAAAATAATCTAATTCCTAGTGGGAACAGCTGTTTCTTTGAAAAACGTGAACCGTCGTGTTTGGTTGTGTTACCTCCCACAAAAAAAAAAAAACAGGTTTCTCAAAAATTTAATATCTGTCCCTCCAAATTACAGCACACAGATGCACTGAGGTTTTCTTTACTAATGTAGTAAGACAATCTAGAAAACAAAAGAGAGTAAGTCACTTCTTATGCTCGTTTGGGAATAAATTACGTTATCTGCTTCTGTTTAACACGCTGAAATCTTCTGGAGAGCACATTAGACTCCCTAGAATCAGATCAAAGGGGCATTTTTTCCTACAGCCATAACCGTCTGCTTGCACCCACACTCACACTCTTTTTTTTGAACAAACTCTTTCCCAAAAATTATCCCCAATTGCTTGCGGTTTCCAAGATACACTACTAGAACATTAGAGAGGAACAGACCACTGGCACTTTCAAACCCTTACGCAGTACTAATCCACCGTAGAGCTGTGACCACTCACAAATATCAATTCCTTTTCCACGGTGACACCAGTAAACAGTATCACATCTTCCACGGTCTTCAACCTACTTTTCACTTAGCACCTGCAGTCCTGCAAAAGCACTTGGTTGCACTTCGTGTAAATTCCGTTGTCCTTTATGCCTGCAGATCTGTGTGCTGGCAATTCATTACACTCATGAAATTTGGGACACAGTCCTACCAAGTTGAAACCCCAGAAGTAAAAAGTGCGGTGGTCAGTTAGGCCCTTTGGAAAATTCTGCAATTCATATTTTGTGCAAGTCATGCAATAAACAATTTCTATCGTGCTCTAATACACAGCAGATGGGTTGCATCTATCCATTGCACATTCAAACCAGTGGTTTCTCCTGTCTCCACTGCTTGCTTACATTCTATCCAACCATGACGTAGCATAAACTCAATGACATGTATTTCCTATAGCTACGGGACTCTGAAGGTACTTGCCTCTCAACCATAGCAAGAACTTTAATGCCATTAATGCTGGCAATGTCCAGTCTCACACTAGTGCTGCAACTGAAAATTTTTCCATGTTGCTCTCCAATCATGTTTTAATTTCTCATACCATTGATTAAAATGGTGAGAAAACATATAGCCTTTGTCTATAAAAAGTTACCCTGATTTTTCTCAAAGTCTTAAACGACTACTTTCTCTTGACCCACATAACTGGAAAGAGAGGTGGAATTAAAATACTTTTTTAGAAACCTTAAATGGGGAATGTCTACATATTTTTCTGATGAGAAAATATTATCAGTCTTTATGATCAAAATGCAAAAAAAAAATAAATATAAGTTGATATCGCTTCTGTTTTAAATTCACCAAAAAAAAGAGAGATATCCTAGATGACCAACAAATAACATGACAGATTGTGTTTTAAGAGGTCATCATTTTACAGGAATGCAGACAAAATATCTTCTCTTGGTTAGAAGAGTTAATAGCTTGTTTCCAGTTGTGTAGAACAGAAGTCGAACTCAACAGTCCAAGTAAAAAAATAACTGTTTTGGAAAACATTCAGGGATCACATTTTACTGAATTAAGCACAGCTTTAATTAAAAAATATGCTTTATTTCTTCTCTGATTCTTTGCCTTTATGCTCATTATCCTGTTAATCTAATCCACAGTTACAAAAAATAGCCTACTTTTCCATTGTTGGGCTGCAAAGGCAGAAGTCAACCCGGTTTTAAGGTAAAATGGAGACTTTTCAGTGAATCTTGTTTATATTATATCTCATGACTACTTGATGATTACTGTTCTGTGCTTATTTTCATCAAACTTACCCAGCAATCTGCTTTTTTCACTCAGATGAAAAATTAATAAATGCCATGAATGTGATATACAACCCTTCCTTCGGGCAATTCCGGTAGTTCAATTGGGTAATTACAAAAGCAATTCACATCTTCTCTGCTAGGGTCAGTAACAAACTGTGGAGTCAAGTCACAGAAATACAGAGACATTAGCATGAGTTGCACCCCCTACACACAACAGAACAGAGGTGTGCGAAGCACATCCACAGGACTCTCCAAACCATTCAATACGTCTGGAGCTCAAAGAAAATCAGCCATCAGATATATGACTGGTGCTATGAAGACTGATGTACATCTGCACCATCCCAGTGCTTTCAACATGTCTCACTGCATGAAAATAGCCTTGGGCCAAAAATTTGCCAGAAGAAATCCTTGAAATTAATACGATGGGACAAGTGCTGAGCTTCTTACTCACCTATAAATAGATAGAGCTAAATGCATAATCTTAAAACACAATTTGAATATTTTCCAGACAAATATATACCATAAATCAGGACAAAAAAAACCCAAGGACAGAGAGGAGAGACATGCAAGAAACCTTTCCTGAAACTAAAAAAGTCTTACGCTTAACTCTACAGAAAACACAGACATCAAAGCTAACAGTGTGTAACACAGCCTTTGCTAAGACTCAGATGCAATCAGGTTTTTTAGTCTCATTTGCTTCACAGATCATGTACAAGTTGCCCTGTAACATAAGGTCTGTAGTGGATAATCTAGTTTGTGCCAGAGACAAAACCATAAAGATTGCCATAGGAAATACTTGAAAACAAAGCAGGACACCAACTATACCTTTTAGAATGCCTCCTTTAAAGTATTACTTGATAGCATCAGACACCTTTTCACACGCAATAATTTGTAATAAATTACTTTAATCACAGCAGCATTACCATGCGTAGGGCAAGCAGGTAGAGCCACATATCTAACGGCCTCATTCACGTGGCAACTGATTGCAGAGGAGAGTTTCATCAGCTTAGATTCTAATCAAAGAAAAGGTCAAGTTTCCTGTAGCTGTAAGCCAATTGTAGGAATGATTAAAGGTGCATCCACCTGCCTGGCAGAAGCTCCTAACCTCACCCATCACACCACCCGCCACAATCTGGCTCCTCTCCTTGTCCTCCAAGGGAATGAGGTACCTGCCAGCAATTAGCCTTAATGAGCCAATAGTACTTTCCTGAGAGAGGTGTTGACAAGTCTAATTGCAGAAAGCAACGGTAAAGGCTCTGCTTGCCTGAGACAGAGCTGTAACTCCTGATTTGCCAGGAGCAGCTCCAAAGCCCTTGTGCAATACAAGTAAATCTCCAGATAGTAAAGATGCTGGTCTTTTACAGAATTCCTCAAGAACAAGGTTTTGGTTCAGCATTTGGAAAATAGTAGATATCTTGAGTACAGACAGTTTTCTTTGTTTTGTCAGTACTGATCTACTCTCAATTCTGACTATCTTGCTCTCTAGTTAAAGCAGCAATATTTTCTGTGAAAGCAATACTTCGCATTTTACTTTTGTAGATAGTTTGTGATGTGGGTCCATTAATTACACTGTAGTTACTCTGATTACAGTGTGGTTCTAATTTTGAGATCTGTAATTACTACCACTTCATATAACTAGAAGCTTAATTTAATGCCTGAATTACTTTTAATTACCTCTTAAGTCTCTTACTTTCATATTTGATACATGTACTTAGTGCAAAATTCCACTATCAGAAGATTAACTTAATTACCTTATTTTCAGGTGACTTTTATTCTTGGGCAATTCCTTGTGATCTGTGTGCTCACATCTTTAATTAGTCTCTAGCACATTATGCATTTTTGTGTTGAGAATGCACTACTTTCATTGCCTGCATTTTGTGTCTGCTAATTGCATACAGTTTTCAAGTTTCCTGCAGTTATATATGTGTCAGTGTGACGTGGATTCAGCTTTACACTTACCCCATCATGTAACACGACCTGACAAAGTCATCAGAAAAACAGTGCAAAGATTTCATCAGACTCTTATTTCCTGAGTTCTATAAAGGATATAGTCAAGAAATAAATCTCACCTGGACAGTTCCACCAGTGGTTGCTTTGTGACGCTGTGCAGTTTTGTCATAAATTTATAAAACCCATTATTCTCATTGGTCTTCAGTGTACAAGCATATGGCCATTGCATCACTGAATTGCTTGAGTTAAATGAAAAACAAGACTTGCTCTAACCTCTGGGGCCAAATCTGTGTCTAGCACTTTGTTTGTGTGGACCTGATCACACCCACTCAAAGCTGAAATGGTTTCAAAATGAAGAGGGTCACCAATGAGTATTAAATGAGGGACCCCTCCATAGCTCCTAAATGACAGTTACCTTCCGTTGTTACACTGACAGCAGCCCCAGCAGATGTCCTTGAAAATACCCCTAATAATAATGTCAGCCAAGCATTAGAAACTTTGAGCAACTAACAGGCTAATTAGATTTGGGCTTCATTCTTTTCTCTATTTCTGACTAGTAAAAGGTCTATTGTATAATTTTATACCTGGACACAGCACTATGGAGAAATTAATGCACTGCAGATTACAATACTGTAGGCACTTTGAATAATCAGCAGCATGAGCTCATATTCAGTGCAGCAAAAAAGGTTTCATTCAGGGGATTTGGATTTACCTTGCAGTTTGACATCAAAAGTGTAAACCAGACTGTAAAGTGGTCCAGCTCCTTTGTGGTGAGGACTAGTGAGTACTATTCGTTTTTACTATCGGCAGTGTAGTAGGTTCCTGTTTCTTACCATGACCTAGAAATGAACATAAGACAAATGCTTTTCCATACAGGGACTAAAACAAGTAGGAAAGCATAAAAATAGCACTTTTTAAATTTTTAAATAAATGTCTAAATTCTGCATAGAGATCCATGCTGCTGATCTCATTTAAAGACCCTGAGATGAGATGCATTAGCCATTTTATGTGCATGTCTAGGTAACAACTTCTACTCCTCCCAAGAGAGCAAGTGACTCAACCCAGGCAGAGGTTTTCTGTACAAGTTGTTCCATTGACTTTGGTAATGCTGCTCAAATGGGTAAAGTTAAGAACTGTTTTAGGACTGAAGTTCCTGATAACTACTAATAAGAGACATGATAATGTGCAATATAAAGAGGAAGTCAAATGTTACAATCCACTACAAAACCGAATGAGATGGACCTCCTTACACAGAGAGTATCTGCAATTCTGAATGAGGTCACCAGGAACAGAAAGAACTGCAACCTTCAGAAAACCTGCTTAAACTTGTGAGGCAGTAATGGATGGAGTTCAGGCTTGAAGAACAGAAAATCTCAGAGAAGCAGCAGTCTGAGTTTGTCTGCCTTTCCTGTTTGCTGACCAGCATCATCTGAGCACAGCGCTGTGTTTTGACGACAGTTCTGCACAGCTGCCCAAATCCCTTCCACAGCATTCCTGGTAAGTATCTAAAATTGTTTTACCAGTGTTAATGTGCAAGCTAATTGAAGGTCTTGTAGGAATCCATATGCACTCCTGAAAATTGATTGAAATAGCTGTATGAAAAGTACTCTAAGCCAGAACTCTCTTACTCTGTTGATTAGTTTCTTGATGAGATTCCAAAAGGAAGAGAAAGAAATTAAGAGCCAAAATGACATCAGAAAGAAAAAGCGAGCGATGCAATTTACTGCTCTTCTCCAAGGTGCATCCTGGCCCTGTGTGCATAAAGACTTACAGAAGCATATCATATATAAAGACAAAGACTTTGTGGCTCTTCATTCACCTTCCACATTCCATTCTTCTCACATTTGATTCTTCAAATACTGTCAGAGCAAAGAAGTATGACTACAGCACACCAAGTGCTAGAACTTTCTGCTTTACTGATTTTTGATGGGTACATTTTTAGTTTGCTGATGCTCAGATCGTTGTTTAGTGCTACTAATCTATTTCACACAAAGAATGTGCTTTTCACTTGCTGGATGGGTGATATCAGAAAACGCAGGCATTCCCATAGGGTTGGCAGGCTTTTTACAACAGCATCCCGATTCTATTTTAGGTTCCCTAGCTTAATGTTTACCACCTAACCAACAGCTTGCATAGCTCATAGTCAAGAGAATTTGTCTAATGTTTCTAATGCTTATTTGCTCAGTAGTTCAAATAATAGCTTATATATTTGTAATTAAACTGTTGCCTCACTACTCTAATTGAATGTGAAATTGCTAAAACACTAGTGGGCCTCTCTGTAGTGGGCATTCCGTGTTTAAGATGGTACTTCCTCAGGAGCAAATAAAAGGTGTAATGTTATGACCGGTCAAAGTTATAACTTGGATTAGATCTTCAGGTTTGAACCACTGAAGTGATTCCATTTTGTATTACAGACTCACAGAACATTAAGGATTGGAAGGGATCTCGAAAGATCATCTAGTCCAATCCCCTTGCCACAGCAGGATCACCTAGACCAAGTCACACAGGAATATACCCAGGCGGGTTTTAAACATCTCCAGAGAAGAAGACTCCACGAGCCCCCTGGGCAGCCCCTTCCAGTGCTCTGTCACCCTCACTATGAAGCTTCTCATACTGATGTAGAACCTCCTAGGTTCCAGCTTACACCCTTGTCCTATCACTAGATGACACTGAGAAGAGCCTGACTCCATCCTACATCATAAAAGTGAGAGATGGATGCAGCACGAGACCCTGGTCATCTTTAACAATAAATCCTGCCTATGCCATTCTAGAAGAAATACTGACCTCTGCTTGAAGTTTCTGGGTCCTATTGAAAACTAATGGTAATAGAAATGGAAAAAGAAGAAATTTGTAAAGGTGCTCAATTGCCCAGGTACCTATGGAACCAGATTTCCATTGTATTGTACCTTTCTGTTCTCATTGGCAGTAGCCAGAAGAGAAAAAGAAACATGAGGACAGCAGATATCCTTTTTAAAAATACATATGTGTATCTATAGATATATGTACATGATCAACACATGCATGCACACACAGGCTTCACTCATCGGTTCTGTATGACAATTTCTGTTCTTTGCTTGTGTACGTAGAAATACTGCAGACATGAATACCAGCAGTCATTGCTGAGCCCTGCACCCTTTTTTAACAGAGACAGATTTCAGATATATTTACATAGCTGATTCAAATAATCTTTTGCGGGGCTTTTCACTGGATATTAGCCTCAAAGCCTACTGAAAAATAATCAGTGTGGAACCTTAAAACAAACACAGAATTAGGCTTAGAAGAAAAACTCACAAAGCTATGTCTCCTAAATTATCTCTCAGCATTTCATTAGCTTAGTAGGGAACATTACACAAATAGTTTTAATGGGAAAGCTAATTTATTTGCAGGAGTAGAGATATCATGAAAACATTACCCTAATTTTTAATGTAGTATGGTATTTTTAATTAGGTTTAAATCTTTAACTATCTTCCACAAATCCTTTTACTTATGCAGCCCATATGTTTTTTTAATTAGATTGGACTTTTTTTTAGGTAACTACTTTCTACAAAACTTTTTAATACTGAAATTTAAATTCAGGATATGAATAAAGATACTGACTCAAAATTATGCATTTTATTTGATGCTACCCTGCCACCAAGTTTTTTTTCTTTAAAGATACATATAAATCTTTAAATCTGTAAACACCACAAAGGAATATTCAAGATATTCTAATATAAGCAAATGAGAGAAGGTTTTCCAATGTACCTGACAAAAAAATGAATTGAGAAAAGAATCCCTGTATGGTCGTTCATAGACCACACAACTGCATGAACTCTTTCTGCAAAGTTTGTAACTTAAAATGAGGAAGTGCTTCTTGACAAAAGGCCAGATTTTTCACCTTTTCACACGGTGAGTGGCCCATCGATGAGGGATCTTCCAAATAATTCCCATACCTTATCTAGGTAAGCTTTTTGAAGTATCAGAGGCTGTTGACAAACAAGCACATGCTCAGCCTTCAGAACGAAGTCTTCACTTCAGCAAATAGATCCATTTTCTTGTAGGTAAATCCCACTATGGTAAACTGTGTTGACCTCTCCAAGACCACACAGCTGTAGTCATACATTTTGACAGATATTTAAGAGGAAAAAGGGTGTTTCCAGTTTCATGGGAGAAGACATTTCATCAGCAATCAGCCTGCATCCAGTCCTCCAACAAGTTTACGTAAATACACCTAATTGGTATTTTTGTTTAGGGAAAACATGGCAACTGTCACCAAGTCAAGCAGCTCCAGTTCCATGCAGAAAAGGAACAAAGACTATGTACATGAAGCAGCCACCTTAAAAATTGTGTTCCAGATTGCTTATTCCCCAGCCATGTGATTGCTCATAAACCCACACTGGGTATTTAAAGGTGTTTAACAAGGATATAAAGATAGGACTTAGTGGATTAAATGACTGTATATTCCCCTCATTTTCTAATTTGCTCTTATTTTTCCCTTTACTTAGTTCTGCAAAAACAGCACAGGAAGTGGAACAGGATGATATTGCTCACTTCCTACTGCAGCAGGACATAAACAGGCAATGGCACAGCCCTCAGAGTAGCTTTGGGACATCTCTGGTACAGTTTTCTATTCCTTTATGCTGTCAAGGTGACCTGAAGGTTGTGCAGTGTTATGCAAATACAGGACGGCCCTTTGGGGACCTAGTGGGGCCATAAGAAAGTGCCAGGAAAATTTATCTGAACCAAGAGAAAAATTAATTCATCCCTCTAGGTAGGAGAATGGGCTTCAGTTCCTGTAGTGTCCAAGATCTGGGTTTCTTTCAGATATCCAGGATCTTTTTAATGTATCCTAACAACAAAAAGAAAGCTTCTGAAACAATAAGAGAGTGTTGCGTTACTACAAATACCCATAATATTTTTAACTGTGGCTGTGGTTCAAGGAAGAGCATCACTAGGTCCTCAAGGGCGGACCTTTGAGACACTGTTTTTAAATAAACAAAGGCCTGATTCTATTATTCCCACCAAGTCTGCACATCTCTCTTCCTCAGGGGAATTTAGCAGAAATCCATGAATTTGTTCTTTGATATTTTTATCAAACTCTGTTTCCATCATTTACCACCAACAAAGCTACAAACAGCAAACACCTGAAAGAACATTTAATCAAAGCAATCCTCTGTCTTCACTAACATTTGCAAGCTGTGTATTAAATGCTTCAAAACTCACAAGAACATATGCTCTCAAATCTGGAAAAACAGGTTTCCAAGGTTTCTAGTTCCTCTACTCTGGACTTGTATTTAAAGTAGAAGTACTTGTGCTTATATTAAAGAAAAAAACCCAATCAAACAACCAAGTACTTTAAAAAAAAATCAAGTAGGTGAAAACAATAGGCTTAAACAAGCCAACGGATTTCTTCCTAAGCCTATCTCATATTCTGTGTTTTTATTTGAGGTACTTCAGGAAGGTATGAAAAGGAGCCTCTAACATGCTTCAACGAGTTCTGATATTGTCAGAGTTTCTGAAGGACAAAGACCACAAAGATAGAAGCCAGTCAAACTCAGGACACTCTACAAACCGTCACTCATGCCATTGAGATGAGGTGTGTCACTGCACGCTGACAAGCAATTCTGCTTCTTTTTTTACATTTGTGTCCTGTACTGCTTCTTCACATAGCTAATGTTTTGGATGAAGATTTTTAACTCGCAAAAATAACGAGAAAAATCAGGGAATGCTTGGGTATTTGAGTAGGCACAAATGTACCAAAAGCCTATACACACTGCTGGAAAACGCTCATTAGAGAGGCACAGCCCTTCCACAGAGTTAATTATTAGGATCCCTCACTTTAGAATCAGAAGAATGAATATATATGAGAGATTAAGCCATTTAAAAGTTCACACAGTAAGCCCGCATCCAAACTAGAGATTATACCCAGGAGGACTGATTTCATCATCCTCAAAGTATTGTTAGACCACTCTCACCAAATATTGATAATTTAAGCAGTAGTTTAAAATAGCAAAAATTAAAACTGCTGCTTAGGGAAACATCAAATATTCATGCTCAGTTGTGCACCAAATTCATGTATAACCCATTATTTTCAAGAGGGAGGTCCAGAACACCATCACTGCAAACACACGTTCACATCATCTGCATAGCATTGCATACCTTTTCCATTCCTGATCGCTAACAAACTAGAGTACATTAAAAATGGAAAAGAAAGTTTAGCTTGAAATGTTTATTGCAGAAACACCTTATGAGATTTTAATGCTTAAAACTCAGTATGGAGGGCATGTAATCTCTATTTATCAAATTTTAATCCACAAGTGAAGTCAGACTTTTGCAGAAGAATTCAGAAGCTCTGACAGGTGGAGTAGCTTAGTGCAGATGAGTAAAGTTTTCAGAAATGCACACGTCCACAGAAGAGCATCACAACTGATGACTTTGGACACGGACTCTAGAAAAGTGCTGTGAAAAGATTTCAGGTCAGCAGGAACATACTCACACAGTGCCACAGAACTATGACATTACCCAGCTCATCTTGACAGATTCTGGCAGTGCAGAGAAAATGTAGTTCTTCATGCCGAGCATTCTGCATATCAGCATTTGAGAAGCTAACACATTTCAAGCAAATTACTGATTTCTTTCCGCATAGCCACCACTGAAAGTCCCAGCACAGCCTATAAAGTGCATTTCTTTTAAATATCGTTTCTATCAGACATGAGCTCAGTGCTGTGTCTCGTTTACAGAGAGTCTAAACTCATTAGAATTTAATTATTTACACTCAGTTCCTCCATCAGACTTCAAATGAAATAAAAGCAACACTAAGAGTAGGGCTCTGAAATGCTTTCTGATACTTTTTTCTGATAAATTTTACCACTTAAAGCTATCTAAATACCCATGAGATAATTCTGTGGCCCCAGTAGCACAGCCTTTGAGCAAATGGCTGCCTCCACTCCCTCAAATTGCAGCTACTTCTTCCTTTGAGACACACACCATGAGATGAGAAGGCAGGAATTTTTCAGCACAACTCCACAAGATACTACTGAATCATCCCACACAGAAGTGATAATTTTCCTCACATCACACTCACAGCAGACATGTAAGAGTCTTTTACATCTAAAAGGTTTGTCAGAAGTAACTGGACACAAGAAACTCACTTACAGAGTTAAAACTTCCAGTTTTACCTTCAAAAGAAGAAGTCTTTAACAGACTGAGCTAGAACTAAATGGCAAGTAAGGAAGCAGAATGACACCATCACAATTGGAAAGGAAGTGGTCAGCAATCTGCTGCACCACTTAGAGATAAACAAGGGGTGGGCTGGATGGGTTGCACCCAAGGGTGTTGAAAGAGTCAGCAGATGTGCTCGCCACAGTGTACCATTATTAAGTTTGCAGATGACACCAAGTTGATAGGTTGATAGACGAGCTCAGGCTGTGACCAAAAACATACTACATCATCTCCAAACATTTCCAAGGTTACGTACTGCACCCATATCTCCTAGTAACAGGACAATACCTTAAGAGGACAAGAAAACTCCCTTTATTTCAAATGCCTCTTCTAAAAGGCTAGAGGTAGCTCGACAACTAAACTTCAGTGGCAGCTGGAGTTTCTGCCTTTGGAAATGCTCCTCTTTCTTACCTCAGCAACTGTGTGTGATTTAAATCAGAACTGGGGGAAATATTTTATTTCAGTTACTTTTATGCTACTTTTCATAGGTAACAGGTATAAGACAAAGCAACCAGATGGCTGCTTGCAACCCCAAGAATGATGAGGCATCAGGTGCAAAACAAGTGTTCATTGGATTATTTTTTCTCACAAATGTTACTAGATGCAAAATTTATCACAGAGAAGGCAACGATATTAGTCCTACAAATATCTCCCAGTTCCAAGAGCAGGAACATTGCAATGCATTAGATGCATCACAGCTGGAAACCTTTTTTTGCAGGAATATTCTTACAGGAAAAGAGGAGTTTAAAGTTACTGTTGCTAACTATTGGGGGTTTTTTGCCTCTCAGCTTCCACTTAAACCAAGTTACCTCCCTTTCAAGAGGAATTGCACCAACTGAAACATTAAAAGTTATGTTTCTGGGCTGTAATCAAGTAATAGTTTGCGCCTTGTTAAATCATATTTTCTAAACCCCAACAGAACCCATCTAACGATAGCTGGTAAGTACTCCAGGATAAACACAAGGGCCTTTTTCCTCTTTAACATTATCTGCCATCTGCTACAGTTCCCTTCCTTCTCTTCAGATTTCAGTGGGGTTAGTTTCACAGAAAAACATAGATTCATTAAACAGGGACAGCAGACAGACAGCAGTTTACTAGAAGAACAGAGGAGTTCTATACTTAGTGCTTTGTGGCAGCTTTTAGGGCTGTGGGTAAAAATTTTTGGACAGAAACCTCTCTGTGACAGGACACCAGGGAGAGAGTCTAGATGTTTTGCACAGATTTTCAAGTTTTGACAGGGCAATATTTTTTTTTGGTCTATTGGAAAAAACGGTAGAGAAGCAGCTTTGATGAAGACTGTCATGGAAAAAGATGATAAAACATCCCAGCACTTTCCAACAGGCTTTATCTTTGCGTAACTTTGCATACTTATATTACTTTTAAGATTGAAAACTTCATCCTACCAAAATCAATGACAAAGATGGTCATCAAATCCAGAAGAAAGGAAGCCTTGGAAACACATCTCCTGTGAGAGGTAAGTCATGTAATGAGATACCCAGGTATCAAGAATTCCTCACAAGACTGTTGGTTTGACTGTACCTAAATCCTGAGAAAATTCCTTCCCATGAGATAATTCAGACAAAAAAAAAAAGGAAAGGACATACTGCTATAGATTTTGTCCTTACAATTTCTCAGTCAAGGGTGCATTCAGCTCAGGATAACTATTAGATCAATCAGAAATAGGAAAAAAATCTGATCTTACTGTGAGGATAACATCATATCCAAGGGGAGACGCTGACTTTCTTAGAGCCTCATGTTACAGCAGGAGCATTTCAGTGTTCACACACGTAGAAGGACATGTAACTTATCTATACAACCTGCAGCTATTACCTCCAGGGAGCAAAGAACTGGAAGTGGCAGGAACTAAAATGATCACCTATGATTTAAATTAATGAAAGTGTTTCATTATATGTATAACAGGTCCAAAATAGAAATAGAGCCCTGAACAGTCAAAAAACCCTACGTTCTTCTACAAACTTGAAGTTGACACCTGATTTGTGAAGACTGCCAAATAATTAACTTGTCCACAGGAACTACAAGTTGAAGACACAGAGGACAGCGGCCATGCTACAGTATGCAGACAGGGGTATGGACACACTGGCTGCCAGCCCACAGTTCTAGCTCCTGCACAAACTGAGCCCTTTCCCACCACAGGATTCCATATAGTCCCCACCTTCTGAACAACCACCACAGAATATATGGAAATTGAATGTTGTCAAAACTTCTGTCAAATTCAGATGGTTCAGAAGCTTTGGGAGAATGGGATACAAAGTGCAACCGTATGTGTCTTAGCTCCTTAGAAAACCATGCTAGGGGTTCTGCTAAACGGAAGCATTTTAGAGAATCAATACAATACACTGCAAGAACACAACACTATTCTTCTCCAGAGCTTGTAAGAGATAGTGCACTAAAATGGTGTGTCATACCAGGTCAAACCAGTTTAACAGTTCACATCACTTTTGCATTTAGCAAGCATTCATACACAGAACCATAGAATCATTTAGTTCGGAAAACACTTGTCAGCTCATCTAGTCCAACCATCAATCTAATTCTACCAAGGTCACCAATAAACCATGTCCTTAAGCTCCATATCTACATGACTTTTAAGCTCTTCCAAGGTTAGCAATATACAGCAAGCAAGGCAGATGGCACAACAGGTCTGATTCTGTCCTTGATATTACACTGGGGAGAGGTACAACACTGTTACTGCTACATCTTTCTTGATATGGTGACTCTGCTATTCAGAGTCCTATCAGCTGACAGGCTTGAAGGGGAAGGAAGGACTTGAATAAGACGACACTCCATCTTCTCTTAATGTCCTGTCATCTGAGTCTGAAAGGCAATGATCATTAAGTCAGTTTTAAATGATGTGGCACATGCTAGCATCTGGATTTATACTCCCAAACTGGGAAAACAGAAAAAACCCCAGCACGTGTGAAGATTATGGTCCGTAGAAGGAAAGGAGCTTGTGTAATTCAATTAAAATAATGAAAAAAGATTAAATGGATCCATTTAAACACTCTTAAACTACCAGATCCAGAGGGTCTATGTGCAACTAGCAAATAAAGTAACACCAACAGTTACTAAAGCATAAGACGACAACAACAACTTTAAAGTAGAAGGCATCTAAAATGAGTTTCTGCCACAGCAGCTTTTTAAAAATTAAATACAACAAAGATGCAATAGACAAAAAGAAGTAAAGTGATCAACAACGGAAAGTCACAAAGGATGCAGAAGCCTTCTTGTTACTGAAGTTTTCTTACAGCTTTCTGCAAGATATAACATTATTTTTAAAATATTTATTTTTTGTTAGGTTTGATATTCAAGTCTAATTTTAACTTTGAATATGTGTTTAAATTTGAGTTGAGTCAATTAAATATATTTTTAATTTTTAAAATTTAAAAATATCAGTTTATTTAAAAGAATTATATGTTATTTAAAAGTTTTAACACTTAAACTTATTCGGATCAGATAAGTGGAAATTGAACCTGAGCTCAAAGTCGGATC
>JAOXOE010068123.1:0-30231 GCA_028565055.1 Phoeniculus purpureus
GAAGGGGTGGTCAGGCACTGGAATGGGCTTCCCAGGGAGGTGGCTGAGTTGCCATCCCTGGATGTGTTTAAAGATTGTTTGGATGAGGTGTTCAGGGATATGGTTCAGGGATGAACTTGTGGGGTAGGGTGGATGGTTGGATTGGATGATCCCAGGGGTCTTTTCCAACCAGAGTGATTCTCTGAATGACACTAGGGTAACCTGCAAAATTTAGGTCCATGGCTCTTACAGCCGTGTTAAAAGTGTCTGTATTTTGTGACATACCCACCTCAAAGGTATAGCGAGTACACCTTTATATAGGTACAGAGAGTTCTAGATGACACCTAAGCTGCTACTGCCGATAGAGATCTCATGCATTCACATTCCCTAAGCAAAGCTCAGATTGCCGACTTTCCATCTCATGATTAAAATATACTCCTGGAAATAGCTAGTTACACAACCGCTTTCCAGTGGAGAAGAAAGTCTGCACCACTGTATTTAACCCTTCCCGTCCTTCTCAGCCAATCACCCCGCTCACGATGTATTGACTTATGGCCACATTCTACTCTAAAACATCTCGTTCACCGATGTGACTGTGGACCAGCTATGGGCAGAATCTGCTTCCAAGACTGATGCACAACATTTTCCATTGACTGCAACACAGCAACTTCCCCAAGATGTTAAAAAAAACCAACAAACCAAAATAACATACGAAGAAAACCAAAGCAAAACAAATCCCAACCCCTGAAAATCTAAACCTGAATTTGTCAGCAGAACATGAAACTGCTAGAAATCGCTTGAGGAGACTTTTAGGGATTATTTGTATTTACATTACTTTAGCAATTCTGCCTGCAAGTTTAAAAGGAAAAGGACTTGGCAGATGAGCTCGTGGACAGACGTTCGGAATAAGATGCTGTGGGCTGAGTTAGCTAACAGGAAGCTGCTGGGTCTGGAGTTAATCAAGAGGCCATCTCTTCCCTGACACAACCCAAAAGCAAGAGAGGTTTCATGTTTGCTTTTGTGCTGTCTGGTCAGAATAATATTGTACGGATTGCTCTTAAAAGACGCTCCTAAAGCTCTTTGCAAGTGTTGACAGGGCACACAGACCCAGCATCTCAGGGCTTCAGTAAGATTTTCTTGCTCCTCCTCCAAGGCTGAAAAGAATAATTATGCCATTTGATATCTGATTTATTGTGTAGAAGTGGTCTCACTTTGATTTCTCAGGCAATGGGTGATCTGCAGTGTAAGTTCTGAGCGAGTAGTTTCCTACCAGACAGGATCTTTCAAAATTAAATGGGTAACGATCGGACTGGACTTGCAAATCCTTTTCCTTCGTGTGAGGCTGTGTGACTGAGTGTAATTCTAACATCTTTACTAACCCTCTGCTGGACCTTCAGAGGGGCCCGCTTGCTTTTAAAGTGATCATCTTACAGCAAAAACCATTACCCACGTAGACAGTTCTCATTCCAACAGGAGAGCACCATGCAGACTGAAAAACATTCCAGCTAATGAGTTCCTTCAAACACAGACTGACTCCAACAGCAGCTGCGAATACCTGGTACTGAAGGAGCTGTAACTCTGTTCCAAGCTGGTTACAATTAAGGTTCTGACCTTGCTCTTGAGCCCACACACAACCCCACTGACTCCCCGTGGTGCTGTGGAAGTGCCAGATAGCCACAGGCACAATGACAGGATGAGAGAAAGATATGACTATCAGCGCAACGTCCAGCAGACCTTTCTTCTCTCTGCCATAAGGTTTGAGTAAGCTGGTCCTAAGTTACAAGAAGCTTGTTACTAGGTGTGTAAAAGCAACCTGTCACTGCAAATCTGGTGAGACACCACGTGCAGCCTTCTATACCACAATTGCCATCTCCCTTCAGCCCCTCTCTGAAAGAAGTGTCCAAGTTATGTTCATCTCTTGCCATTATTTGTACCAATAAATAAAGCAAAACCTCTGCACTCTACAGAGCTGATGGGCATTTCACCCAGCCAATATACATATGTGGAACCCACAGTTCCTTGGCTGAAGTCACAAACACTATCTGCTGGCCTTCAATGCTAACCTTGAGTCTTCTCTTAAGGAGGATGTATCACTGATTTAGGAGGTGGTGGAGTTTGTCGTTCACAGAATCACAGAACATTTGGGACTGGGACCTCAAAAGATCATCCAGTCCAATTCCCCCTGCCACAGCAGGATTAATGACAGGACAAGGGGCAGTGGGTGTGAGCTGGAATAGAGGAGGTTCCACATCAATATAAGAAGGAACTTCTTCACGGTAAGGGTGATGGAGCACTGCAACAGGCTGCCCACAGGGATTGTGGAGCTTCCTTCTCTCAAGATGTTTAAAACCCACCTGGCCATGTTCCTGTATGACTGGATCTAGGTGATCCTGCTGTGGCAGGGGGATTGGACTAGATGATTTTTCGAGGCCCCTTCCAGTCCCTAATGTTCTGTGATTCTGTGAACGACAAACTCCACCACCTCCTAAATCCATGATACATCCTCCTAAGAAGATGACTCAAAGTAAAGACCAGCTCAAATTCTCAACGGCACAAAAATAAGCTGCTCGCCAAACACTCCCATAGAACTGCAGTCAGTACTTCAGAAATATCACTGGAAACAATCACTTTTACCCAAAACAAACACTGCTCCATGGGGTTTTTTTTCTCCAATGCAAATATTAGCTGTCGAGATTCTGAAAGCGAGAAGCATGGAACAAAGTCAAAGTAATTGTTTTTCATTAGGCAGACCAAGGAAGAAAAAATAGTGAAAGAAAACAAGTGGGAGGAAGAATAAGTAAATGAGATCTCCAGTATTCTTCACGCTTGGCCACTTAAAACATTACCAGTTTGCTACAGATATGGCTTGCTTAGAAATACTGGAAGTCACATCCAAGAGCACCCAAGCAGTGTGTCAAATTTCATTTTTACTGATTTTGACTCATTTTAAAATGCTTTTGACTTCCTTTGAAACTTGAGTTTTACACAACCAAGTTCCTTGGCTCCTCTGCCTCAGTAACCTCCCATTTTCCCATTTGGGATGCTGCTGAAAATTGGAATTCCGCATGTGAATTGCACCAAACTTCAAAGCAAAAAGAATCCTAGAATCACAGAATCATAAGGGATTGGAAGGGACCTCGAAAGATCATCCAGTCCAATCCCTCTGCCAGAGCAGGATCACCCAGACCAAGTCACACAGGAATACAACCAGGCGGGTTTTAAATATCTCCAGAGAAGGAGACTCCACAACCCCCCCGGGCATCCCCTTCCAGTGCTCTGTCAACCTCACTGAGAAGAAGTTCTTTCTGATATTTATATGGAACCTCCTCTGTTCCAGCTCACACCCACTGCCCCTTGTCCTATCACCAGATGACACTGAGCAGAGCCTGGCTCCATTCTTCTGACACCCACCCTTCCCATACTGATCAAACATTGTCTCTTACAGCACATACCCACCCCTCATCCCACACTGCAGAGGCATCACCCTACAAACAAGAGATTTTAAAGCCCCATCCAAAAGTACAAGCTCCAAGTGTCACCTTCCAGGCATCTCACCTGGCCCTAACTTATCAAATCCAGCTGAACATTAACACCCAGGGGTCTTGTACTCTAACCTCTGCTGGCATATCCTCTGTTCCTCAAGGCAGCTGAAGCAAAGATGACTAATAACGCAAATTTTAAGCATGTTTTCCGTGCGTGTCCTTCAAACCTAGTTCAATGACTGTTTATTGGAAGACTCCGATAAGAGAGGACTGTAAGTGCTCAGCAGTCTTCTATCTAGCTCTGCTCATAAACACCAGGTAATTAAAACTGAGTAAGAACTGAACTCGCAGCTACGTCTTCAATGAAGATAAACTCCTGGTGGACAGCCAGTTCTATCAAAGCTCCCTGACACGGGCAGGCTGCCTGGAGGTAAATCCCACTCTCCAACAAAACTAGTCCAGTTCATTCATTTTGCCCCTAACAAATGAATCCAACTCTCTCAGCTTGAAACCTCCTAATGGAGAGGTGACCTTTCAAGAGGGTTTTAAATCTTCCCCAGTAACGTGAAACCCACTGGCACACTGGCAGGTTGGGAAGAAACTTGTCTAACGTCAGTTCAGCTCGCTGAGTTTCCAAAATGCAGTGGGTTCCAAGATGCCCCAGCAAGGAGCTCTGGAAGGGCCCTCGGTAACTGGGTTTCTTTCATTGCTTCTTTTTTTAATGCCAGTGATTCACTTGTCTCTAGACCTGCAGGCACAGATATCACTTTCAGAGTGATTCACCTTGGAGTAAATGGAAATGTAGACCTGAGGACGTGCTGTCACCTTTTGTTTTGTAGAAATTTCACAGATCCCACTCAAACATCTTCGGAAAAGCTTTGAGAAAGTCTCTCTCATGTCCTCCTTGTCCTCCCACATCCTCCTCCCTCTGTCCTGCCTCTTTTATTTGGGATGGCCATAGAGTATTTCCTGGTGCTCCTGCTCTGCTCCTGCATGAAGTAACACTTGTAGTGCCAGACCTTTTGAGGAAGGTAGGAGCAAGATGAGGGGTACCTGTGCTTTGGTGAAAGTACTCAACAACACAGCAGCAAGGGTTAAAACCCTGGCATCAGCTGAGTACTAGGGACACAATCGAGTGCAATTAGGTTGGCAAACATCAAGGTCGGGTGTTTTCTGCATCAGGAACAGAGCTCAGGTGAGCTGTCAGCGGAAGACCTGTAGTTGTTGCTGCGGGACAAGAGGATGGCCAGGTAGAGGACTGTACGTGCTGTGCCCCTTCCCTGCCACCCCAACAGGAACACTGGGTGTAGCTGTAAGATACCTACGATGAGGAAGAAACAGACAATTGCCTATAATGCAGGGAGGGAAAAGTAAACAGGATTCTTCTTGCCACAATAAGTGCTGACTGCAAAAGGGTATTAAAAGCCCTATTCAAGCCCCAGTTCGGTGTCAGCTTTCAAGAGGAACAAGGCAGATGTGGGGACATGGTAGCTGGCACCCCTCACTCTCCATGCCACTGCAAGGAGTCCCACCCTGACTACACAAGGGCAGGGAATGATAGGACGAGGGGTCACGGTTTGAAGCTGGAAACGGGCAGAGTGAAGCTGGACAGGAGGAACAAGCTCTGGGATGATCCCGGGATGGGAGGGGGATCCCTGGAACAGGCTGCGCAGAGAGGTGGTGGTGGCCCCATCTATGGAGCCATTCAAGGTCAGGCTGGGGCTGTGGACAACTTGTTCTGGTGAGTGCTGGCCCTGCTTGGTGTCAGGGAGTTGGACTGGATGCCCTTTGGAGGTCCCTTCCAACCCAACACTGTCTATGATTCTATGGTACAGACAGGTACAGACCCTGTAGGCAAGAGAATGAGAACGGACAGACATGACTTCGAAAAGCTGAGGAGAAGAAAGTCTCCTTTCTCATCCAGAAGTTCTTCCATCACATTTTTTAGACATGAATTCCTACACAGTTATTTGATGACGCAAATATGGAGTCACCGGCTTGTAACAACTGCCTGGCATTAGTCAGCGATGTGAAACCTGGCAAAGTAGAGCCCGACACACTGTTCAGCAATAAATCCTTATCTTAAGTACTTTAACAAATGTTTAGGGCTATAGAGAGCGGGGAACAGGCTTTGTTCTCACTCTCGAATCACTTGTGTGTTGCACAGTATCTTTGTTGTGATTCACACTGAACAAAATCCTATCTGAAACTGCAGTCTGGAGCCCCTTTCAGAAATCTCAAGGTAAATTTGCTCCAAAAGAGGAAAAAAGTTCTCAAAGTAGGACAAATGAGAAACCTCAAGTCCTGTCACTTTGGGGAAAGAGGAGGATGATGTGTCCTCTGAATCACTCAGTGATGTTCCCCCTCTTCCGTCCTCCCCAGTCATTACCTTGGCATTTTGGCACTGCATTTCTGTGGATTCTCTGAAAAGCCTAAAAGCTTCACTGGGGGGGTCACATCCTACACAGTGCAAGAGTCTAGAGCACAGTTGCAGACCTCAATGCTACCTTCAATCTCGTCAACTTGGGTACCAACAGACACCAAACATGTGGGGAGCATGGAGACCCATCTCTGCACATCAGAGAATCAAAGAATCACCATGGCTAGAAGGGATCTCCAGGATCATTGAATTCAGCCCTCATCCCAACAGCTCCCTAATCCCTAGACCGTGGCCTCAAGTGTTCTAGCCACTTGGTTTTTAAACACCTCCAGGGATGGGGACTCCACCACCTCCCTGGGCAGCCTGTTCCAGTGCCCAACCACTCTCTCAGCAAAGAACTTCTTCCTAAGATCCAATCTAAACCTCCCCTGACACAGAATCACTCTGGTTGGAAAAGACTCCTGGCATCATCAAGTCCAACCATCTACTCTACCTTACAAGTTCACCCCTAAACCAGATCCCTCAACACCTAATCCGAACGATCTTTAACCACACCCAGAGATAGTGACTCAACCATCTCCCTGGGAAGCCCATTCCAGTGCCTGACCTAATATCCAGTCTAAACCTCCCCTATTGTAACTTGAACCCATTCGCTCTTCTTCTATTACTAATTGCTTGTGAGAATAGACCAGCACCAACCTCTCCACAACATCCCTTCACGTAGTTGTAGAGAGTGATGAAGTCTCCTCTCAGCCTCTGCTTCTCTAGACTCACTAACCTCAGTTCCCTCAGCCGCTCTTCATAGGGCTTGCTCTCCAGACCTCTCCCCAGCCTCCATGTCCTTCTCACCCCACTCCATGTCCTTCTGATACTGTGGTGCCCAAATCTGGACCCAGTACTCAAGTTTTGGTCTCTTTGCTCCTGAATCAGCCTGGTTTCTGCCTCCAGATTTCATCACTGACCCAAACAGTTCCATGATCCCATCTCGGGGCAGTGCTTGGGAGGAGAAGCCAGCAGCCAGCCCAGGCTACTGAACTGTAACAAGAAGCTTTTTCTTGGCTTTTCCCCCCCCCCACTCATTCCCACTGTTATCTAAAGCTTTGGAAGCAGAAAGTCACCAGGTTTATATTTAAACAGGGCACAGGATCGGGATTGAACTGAAGTCAAAGACCTGAATAGAAAAGCCGACCTCTATGGCAGGATGTTAATGCCCTGCTGGAAGGAAATCTGAATCTAATGAGATTAGGAAATCTGAATCTAATGAGATTCTCCTAGTGCAAACTGCACTGACGTGGCTGAGACCTCACAGCCTGGATGTTTGGCAAATGCTGATGTGGTAGAAATTGCCTTCCATGGCATCCATCAGCAGGACAGCTCCTCTGAAATGTCCTAAATAGCTTTTCAAATGACATCTCCTAATTCAAACCGGGAGATACATGGCAGCCCTGGACCTACTGTGAGCGACGTTCCATGCCCAGGTTAATTTCCCATCAAACTTCATTCGGACAGAACAATTTACTGAATAAATTGCAGAATAAACAGAGCTGTGGGGACTCCACCACCTCCCTGGGCAGCCTGTTCCAGTGCCGTTATCTTGGTGGTTGTCTCAGTGACCTGGCTCTCAATTTCTTCCTCCCATCAGAGGTTGGGTGCCAGTCCAAGGGGTTTGTCAATGAGACTTGATAGGAAACCCTACCCTGCAGCACAAGGGAGGTCTGGTGAGCTCCATGGCCAGCCTGCCCACTGTCTCATGTCACCTTCAGAGCAGCTTCTGAGCTGCTTGAGACATTTAAAACCCGCCTGGACGTGTTCCTGTGCGACTTGGTCTAGGGCATCCTGCTGTGGCAGGGGGGTTGGAATGGATGATCTTTTGAGGTCCCTTCCAATCCCTAATGTTCTGTGATTCTGTGATGTGTGACCACATGCTTTTGGGCAGGGATGGTCATGCAGGTCCATGAGGAACACACTGTAGCATCCCCTAGGATGCCCATTCCAGCTTCTCAAGACAGCAAGTCAAAAGGATCAATAGTACAAAGCAGGCCATGACCTGCAGCTGGTATTTCTGCTCTACCCAGCTCTAAAAGGACAAGGAACAGAGGATCTCACTCCAGGGGTGACCCTGCCTTGTTTATCGGGTAAACCTCCATTTATTTACCATCCAAATGTCACCAACAGCACAAGGTTTTTTCACACACCCCACAGAAAAGCTTTTGTTCACATTCTGCAGCTCTTGGTGGAGATGCTGAACACGGAGAGCATTCTGCATTGTTCCTCAGAGAGCCCATTCTTCTAAGAAGAGGGTTATCCTTTCCCCAGGATAGAAGGGGGTTGCCAGGATATGAGATTATGTAGAATTAGACAGTGACACCAACAGACAACATGTTATGGGAGATTAAAAGTAGGTGATGCCCTGGGCTCTTCCCACCCCTGTATGTTCTTGCATGGTCAAAGAATTAATGGCATAGGAAAGTTAACCCTTAATTCAGCTTGGAACAGGTCCCTTGAAGCTGCAACGTGCTGTGAGCTCTGGTTTGAGGCAGCCAGACACTGCTGTTGTCAACCACACCAAATCCCTTCTCCTAGCACTAAGCAAAAATCCCAGGAACTATTCAAAATAAGGATATAAATTACCCAGGGAATCATCAAGGCTGGAAAACACCTTCAAGATTATCAAGTCCAACTCTCCGCCCTACAACCCCCAACCACTAACCCATCCCCTCAAACACCCTGGCTGCCCATTTGCTTATCTCTTCCTGGGATGATGCCTCCTCCGCTCCCTGGGCAGCCTGTTCCAAGACCTCCCCACTCTTTCTGAGAAGTTTTTCCTCAGATTCAATCTGAACCTCCCCTGGCACAACTTGACCCCCAATCTCTCCACAAGCCCCTCCAGCTCCCCTAATCTGGACCCTCTTCAGGTGTTGAGCTGGACTCAGCAGCAGCTGTTCTGCAAGAAGCAGCTCCTGAACCCTTGGCCCACTCTTGGCTCAACCCAAGAATCTCCCCAAAGGGCACTGAATGCCCCAGCCCTCATTTCCCAGGGATTCCTGTAACAAAATCTACACCTTTGATTGCAAATTTTTCCTGGGTGTCGACAGCCACAAGGATTAAACTGGCACAGTAACATTCATCGCACAGAACAGAAAAAAGACTTAGGAAAGATGGGGGTTTTCCTTTTTAAACACAATAGCAACGAACAGATGGACTGATTAAGTGGGGTCATGGAGAGTTTTTATGGAGTAGAGAGTATGAATCCATCGCGATTCAATAAAGCATCACCTTGTGTGAAGCTTTTCCATTTTCCTTCCTGCCGGAGCCTTCAGCAGAAGACTCACCCTGGAGTCCTCAGTAAAACTGTGTCTTTTGTCAAAGGTTTTATAAAACCTGTAAAAGATTTTACAAAATCTTTTGTAAAATTAACAGGAATCATTGGGAGAAAGGGTTTTTATGGCTTTTTTTGGATCTGTTCTAAAGTCCTTCCAGATTAATGCTTGTTAATATCTTGTGTCTGGGCAAGAACAACCCCAAGGACCAGCACAGGCTGGGGACTGATGTGTTGGAGAGCAGTGTAGGAGAAAGGGACCTGGGGGTCTTGGTGAACAGCAGGATGGCCAGGAGCCAGCAATGGGCACTGGTAGCCAAGAAGATCATAGAATCATTAGGGATTGGAAAAGACCTCGAAAGATCATCTAGTCCAATTCCAATGGCATCCCGGGCTGTATTAGAAGACTGGTGGTTTGTAGATGGAGAGAGCTTCTCCTCCCCCTATACTCTGCCGTGGTGAGAACACATCTGGAATCTTGTGTCCAGTTCTGGGCCCCTCAGTTCCAGAAGGACACAGATCTGCTGGAGAGAGTCCAGCGCAGAGACACAGAGATGGTGAAGAGAGGGGAGCATCTCCCTGCTGAGGAAAGGCTGAGGGAGCTGGGGCTCTTGAGAGAAAAAAGGAGACTGAGGGGTGACCCCATGAATGTTGATCAATATGGAAAGGGTGGGCATCAGGAGGGTGGAACCAGGCTCTGCTCAGGGGCACCCAATGATAGGACCAAGGGGCACTAGGTGTGAGCTGGAACAGAGGAGGTTCCACATCAATGTGAGAAGGACCTTCTTCCCAGTGAGGTTGCCAGAGCCCTGGAAGGGGCTGCCTAGGGAGGGTTGTGGAGTCTCCTTCTCTGGAGATGTTTCAAACCCACCTGGACATGTTCCTGTGTGACTGGAACTAGGGGGATCCTGCTGTGGCAGGGGGATTGGACTGGATGATCTTTCGAGGTCCCTCTCCCAATAAATAATGTTCTATGATTCTGTGATTAAGCAGAATATCTGAGTAACTGGATCCCCAAATGTTTGATTCCTGAAATCTGACAGCGTTTCTTTCTCGTTCATGTTGTTTTCCTACTTCATGGCACCAAGTGAGGTGGAAATAATGCAAAATCAGCTTTTCTTGGGGCATTTCTGGCACTTCCTTTTGCACAGAACCAAGAAAGACCAGGATGCTCAAAAGGAACCAAAACTTGTAAAGAAAAAAATAAATAATGAAAAACTGTCCCTAAAGTTTTATGAAACTTTAAAAAAAAAAAGTCCCACTTTTAATGAAACTTTTTAAAAATGAAGCTTTAGAACAAAAAGTCTGGCTCCAGCTCACTACCTTACGAAGGTTAACCACACCCTTCCCCAATTTTTATGATTGAAAACAAGAAGAGAAGGGAAAAAGAACCCCAGCATCCCAACACTGGTTTTCCTAGGCATCAGATCAGAGCTCCAAACAAAATGAGAAACGAAGCTGCCCAATTTATTTTAAGAAAGGAACTCGGGAATGTTTAACCAAGCCCACCAGAGAAATTGCCACACACACACCAGCGGCAGCTCCACACGGTATTTACTCAAAGGTTTTGTAATCTCCTCCATGCCTTTGCATGTTCTCCTTCTCTCCTATTTACACCCTGACGCACAAATCAAGACTCTCAGCTCTGACACGATGGAGGCTCAGGTGAGGGGCTGCATGTTCCAGGCACAGCGGGATTTGGGGGTGACGGGCTGTGTGTGAAGGGCTGGATGTTCATCCTTGGCAGCTTAAACTCCAGTTAGGCTTGGTTTAAGGATGCTGATGCCTGTGGCTGGTGGCACACAGGGCACACACATGACCCCTGTTCAAAACCATTGAATCACTGAGGTTGGAAGTGACCTCCAAGCTCATCCAGCCCAACCATCACCCCAATGCTACCCTGCCCACTAAACCCTGTCTCCCAGAGCCACAGCTACTCCTTGTTTGAACCCCTCCAGGGACAGCGACTCCCCCTGTCCCTGGGCAGCCTGTTCCAACCCCTGACCACTCTGTCAGGGAAGAGACTGCTCCTGATGGCCAACCTGACGCTCCACTGGCACAAATTGAAGTCGTTTCCTCTTTTCCTACCACTGGTGACTCAGGGGAACACAGGAGCCATTCTCCCATCACTTCCTCAGAGTGGTGCAAACCTAAAGCCATCACGGAGTCAGGGCAGTGGAAAAAGAATTGCTCAGTGCTCATCTCTCGTTTCTATTTGTGCTCTGATGTCTGTGTTTGAACAGTGCGAGCGAATACCTACGCATCTCTGCCACCATCTGCTAACTTCTTAAGTAATTGCTAAGAGCACGTTAATAAAGTGGAGGGATTTGGGGAATCTTTACTGATACTATCAGTGCTGTCAGAGCCTCAAATAAATGAGGTGAGGAAGAGTGGTAGCTTGTAAAGAGTCAGCCAACGCCAAGAGCTATAACAACACAAGGAAAGACCACGACGACAAGAGCTGCTCTATGGCAGCCACCTATCAGCATCAGTCCTGGAACCAGTGCTCTTGTGCATGAGCTGAGCCCAGCCTGCTGTTTGCAACCTTCTCTATGAAATATTACAGAATGTTTTCAGCGTTTTCTCAGGATTAAACCAGCAGCAATGACAGGGAAGCCAGCAGCTCAAAACCAGTCAGCTAATGAACCTACAGTCTCCCGTAAAACCTTCGGTTAAATCACAGAATCATAGAATCATTAAGGTTGGAAGAGACCTCCAAAATGCTTCTGGAAGTTTATTTTCCTGAACTGAATTTTCACAGTTTTACCTTGTGCAGGCAAGGATTTGAAAGGCCCTTTCCCCCCGCTCCTCTCTAATGTACCCGTGTGCATTTGGGTTGGCACTGGGAGCACCCAAACTCTTTAAACAGGGTGGTTCAAACCTTCTCCCCTCCAAATGTCATTTCAAAGGAAGCCTTTGCCTGCAATTAAAACCCCCAAACTGGCCAACAGTCACACAGAAACCAGGAAAAGGTGGTAAATAAGTTCTGGCTGGATGATATCAATTAAAGCCTGGCTGTGTTCCAGTGTAGAAAGAAAAATAAATGGAAGCCAGTAAGTTGTGAAGGAGCCAACTCTTGCACACTGTGCACAGAATGGTGAGGACACGGCACTGACCTGCTGCCTCTGACCAGAAATGCAGTTGTATAGAGTGAACACAAGGGTTGGCCAAGCTGCTGTGGCCACAGCCACCAAAACTGACCTTCCCAGGGCTGGCTCCTGTCTCTTAGAGCCCTTCCTGTGCTCACGTCTTGGCAGCATCAGAGCAACAGCCTCCTTGCTATAGGGAAGGGGCAGTTTCTCATCACAACACCAAACTCCTTCATCCCGATACCTGATTCCTTCATCCCAATACTTGATTCCTTTGTTACAATACCTGATTGCTTCATGCCAATATTTGACTCCTTCAGCCCAATATCAGGTTCGTTCATCCCAATCCTTGATTCCTTTGTTCCAATACCTGATTCCTTCATCCCATTACATAATTCCTTCATCCCAATACTCAATTCCTTTATCCCAATATTTGCCTGCTTCATCCCAATACCTGATTCCTTCATCTCATTAAACAGTTTGTTCATTCCAGTACCAGAACCCTTCATCCTATTAAACAATTTCTTCATCCCAATACTCAACTCCTTCATCTCAATACTTGATTCCTTCATCCCCCCACACCAGTTTGCCCTATTGAGTGGGTAAAATCCCAGTGCAGGAAAAGATCCCTGCAGCGAGCAGCATTCCTCGGAGCAGGATGGAACTAGAAGTCCCTCTGCATGGGAATCACAGCCAGCTCCCCATCATATGACTTGATGGGGCAGGTCCCTACCTGGGACAGATGAAACTCGAGAGCTCCTGTCTTTGTCTCTCTGAGTCTCACTTCTTACTTGTTTTTCTGGCTGATATGAAACTGGAAATATTCCACCACGTGGGCCACAGCCTTATCTGATGGGAGACAACAGTGCGTGGAGAGAGCAAACAGCGACTGGTTTTTGCCTTTGTTCCTTCTCCTCTGTGCTCGGTGCCTATCCTTCTCACCAGGCTTGTGGAGGGTGGCAGGAGAAACACATCCCACACATGATGGGCTCCTGAGCACAGGGAGAGGGCAGCTGCTAAGCAGGGATCACTCTTCAGAGAACTGGGGTTTGGGTCTAGGAAATGTCCTTCAGAACTGACCTCTCCTCGATTCTGCTCGCTCACACCTAGTTTTAAAGACTAGATTCCTTTTTTAACTTTTGAAAAAGCTTCATCTGAGCTGCTCTGGAGCAACACAACATCATTCATGGGATCATAGGGTTGGAAAAGACGTTAAAGATCATCCAGTCCAAACCCCCTTGCACAGGCAGAGACACCTTCACTAGAGCAGGTTACTCGGAGCCCCAGCCAACGTGGTCTTCAACACTGCCAGGGATGGGGCAGTCAGCTTCCTTGGGCAACCTGTTACAGCACCTCACTGCCCTCACAGCAAAGAATTTGTTCCTTATGTCCAACCTCAGTCTCCCCTCTTCACGTCTGGAACCCTTTCCTTTTGTCCTCTTGCTTGACCTGTGTTAAAACCCCTATCCCAGCTTTCTTGTAGCCCCCTTCAGCGATTGGAAAGCTGCTAGAAGGTCACCTGGGAGCCTCCTCCAGGCTGAACAACCCACCTTGCTCAGCCTGTCCTCATAAGGGAGGTGTTCCAGCCCTCTGAGCATTTGTGTCACTCTTCTCTGGAGACCTTCCAGGAGCTCTGTGTCCTTCTGATGTCGGGGACCCCAGAACTGGATCCAGAACTCCAGGTGGGGTCTGACCAATGCAGAGCAGAGGGGGAGAATCCCCTCCCTCGACTAACTGTCACTGCTTCTTTTGATGCAGCCCAGGACAGGGTTGGCTCTCTGGGCTGCCAGTGCACACCGACAGCTCCTGCTCAACTTCCACTCCACCACCATCCCCAAGTCCTTCTCCTCAGGGCTGTCCTCACTGGAGGCTCTAGGCTACTTCACTGCAGAAAAGCCTGGGAAGACTTGAAGCCAGTTCTTTATGCTCCTACAGACTCCCTGTGAGACCTGGAGTCCCAAACTCTCTGAAGCACTAGGGCTGCACGTCAGGATCAAACACACACTTCAATCCCTGTTTTGTCTTTTGACAGCTTGCAGCCTCTCTGGAAAAGGAAACAGCTCAGCTCAGGCTCAGGACTGCCAACTCCAGGCATTCAAACCCATCAGCTGGGCCTAAGAAAATAACAGAGAGCCCAGAAGATGAAAAAGGAACAATAATAATGCTGCCTTGAGTTGTTCTTCTCTGCCTTCTCAGTTCTGCATTGCTCAGGTGTTTGTTTCCAAGCATTTCTCTAGACCCCTGAGACCCAGAATCATAGAATCATTAGGGATTGGAAGGGACCTCAAAAGATCATCTGGTCCAATCCCCCTTTCTTTTTAATTACAACCATAATAACTGTCAAAAAGCTGAGACTTATCAGCTATCCACACAACTCCAGGGAGTAAGACCATTCGTAATCTCCGTCTTGCTACTGTTCAAAGTAATTTTCCATTCTCAGAAGAACGACCGAGATTTTCCTGCTTCTCAGAGAGCTTGTGGCACTGCACAGACGCTGAGAAGCAATGGTTTTCCATGCCCAGCTCTCTGTAGCTATAGCTCCAGTGGAGTCATCCCAGTGCAAACGTCATTATAAAGCACCTTTGACCATTTAGGACCAGAACTGGAATTAACATCCTTTACACATCTCACTAGAAATGCAAAAGGACCCAATGTTCCCACATTTGACCACTATTTCAAGGACATCATTAACATGTTGGTACCTAAGTGAAGGCTCGGGCACTGCTGGAGAGCAGCTGAAGACTGCAGAGCAGTTTAGATAAGGAAAATGAGGTGATTCAGTAAGTGAAAAGGCAGGACAGACACCTGCTTTCATTACAGCTGAAAATGAAAACCCCGATGACCAACATCTTGTCCTGAGTGTGAACTGTCTGTGCTCTCTCTCCATCTGTGGCAGCTCATTCAGTATCAAAAGGACATTGAGGGGCTGGAGTGGGGCCAGAGAAGGGCAAAGAAACTGGGGAGAGGGCTGGAGAACAGGCCCTGGGGAGAAGCGGCTGAGGGAACTGGGGTTATTGAGTCTAGAGAAGAGGAGGCTGAGAGGAGACCTTCTTGCTCTCTACAGCTCCCTAAAAGGAGGTTGTAGTGAGGCTGATGCTGGTCTCTTCTCCCAAATTACTAATGATAGGATGAGGGGAAATGGCCTCTAGTTGCATTAGGAGAGATTTAGATTGGATCTTAGGAAGAAGCTCTTTGCTGAGAGAGTGGCTGGGCACTGGAACAGGCTACCCAAGGAGGTGGTGGAGTCCCCATCCCTGGAGGTGTTTAAAAAAGGAGTAGCTAGAGTGCCTGAGGCCATAGTCTAGGGATTAGGTAGCTGTTGGGATGAGGGCTGGACTCGATGATCCTGAATGTACTTCCTGGCCAGGATGATCCTTTGATTCTATGATTCATACAACCCCAAAGATACAGAAGGTCCAGAAGGTTGCTACTACCCAGTTTGATCATCTCAGATTTCCCTACCTGTGAGATGGGGAAATATTAACCTTATTGTGAAAGTGCTGCAAGACCTACTCAAGCAAAGCATTACACATAGACTGTTGGGGTCTGATTCTTACAAGAAGGAGGTGTAAGTTGGTTGCACCTGCTCACTGCCTCTTGGGTCTTGAAAGGTTGGTGTCAAAGACTACCTGGGGCCACTCACAACTGTGTTTGTTGCTTCAGAGACAGGTTTTCAGTAAGATTACAGTACAGTTGAAGACCATACAGAAGGGAGAGAGGCGAATTGTCTCCTTGCCCATGTGGGTACAAACCATCAGAGCAGCCTTTCTGAAGGCTCCAGAGATAACTCAGGGAGCACCACCAAGGAACCGTTTGCATTTGTCTGGATTGAGACTCACGCTGAGCTGGAAGCTAAAGGAGGAAGCGGTTAACATAGGAAATGAGGCTGACGTCACTTTGGGAAACATGAATCACAGCAAAGAAGTCAGCAGAAGACAGCATGCAACTCATCTGCTGCAGCTCCTTCTCACTGGCCTCCCTACCCACTGTCTTAAAAGCATATCCATACAAGTTACTGCAAGGTGTGGTCCAGAGTAGACCTGCAGTTCACCCCTCCTCAGCTATCTTAAAGCTTCTACAAGCTTTCATCTCGATGTGACAGAACGTGCTTGTTCACTGCAGGTCAAGGTGTGCCCTAGTGTGCAATAAGACGTGACTGTAGGGTTTGCTGCAGAGCAGTGATTTCCACACAGCTCTTCTTTTTGTTGTGGGTTAAGTGGGTTGGGAAATGGCTGCAGCTACCCTGCATTTGATTGAAGTGGGTACACACCTCACTTCTCACTGTAATAGCGCCTGAGGTCAGGGAGACCAGAGAGGTCATGAAGGTGTTTGAGCTTTGACTGCTGTACATCTTTGGAAGACATTTCTGATGGCCAGCAGGAGGATGAACACAAGATCTGTGTGTTGGAGGGCAGAGTGGTCCAAATGTGTGTTGGGTGAGGAGTGCTGGGACAGGATCAAGGCCTTAAAAAGCAAAAGGCAGCTACTGAAAATGAACAGTAAAGCCCACTCGCCCTTTGAGGCAGCAGACCGGGTGAAAGGAACTCTCAGGCCAGAGATGGAGGAGCTGCAGCTGCTGTGAAAGCCCAGGGTACTGCACATTGTCTGTGACACATAGAGAAGCTGACCAGGGTACAGAAAATTCCACTGTGCTCAATGTGGCATCCTGACACGGACCAAATCATACCTGTAGGGCTTGCTTTACTCAAGCACAAGGTACCTTGACCCTACTGGTCCAAAGCACAGCTCGGCTGGTGGACAGCCCTGTCCACACTGGGAGCTCTTTGTCAGTAACTACATCAACTTCCCTAAGCCAGGAAAAATCTGCTGCTGCAAAGGGACCTCAGGTTGGACAGTTGGTCCTTTGTTCGTGTTCTTGCCTCAAGCACAGAAGTAAATGACTCAGTAAAACGCTCTCTAAGTACCTCATGTGTGTGGGAAGCAACTGGAGTCCATCAGACTGGAGACACTACGACAGGTCATCCAGGTAAAATAGTTTTGCTGCCCCTTTCTTGCTTGCCAGAAACAAACTGCATGTCTTGCCAGTTCTCTCCAGGTTCCCCATGAGGGAAAGGACTTGAGCTGAAAGGCCTGACTGTGGCAGGACAGGAAGGTGTGGGACCTTGCATTGGCAATGCAAGGCTGAAGAAGGGAGAGGATGGGCAGTGTAGGCGTTCAGCTCATGGAGGTCTAAGGTACAGACTCGTTCATGCACATGCAATGCCTTGCACAGCTCTACCATGGCCTTGTATGTCAACTCGCAGCCTGAGGCGGTTCCTTCTCCTTTCTGAAGCCCAGCTCTAAGAATAGAGCCGCTCTCTGCCCTTGTGCACAGCAAGCAGAGCCCCAGGTGGCTGTTGGCCAGTGGAGAACTGTGCTAGGTACCACGTCGTAGCACACAGGGCTCCCCCAACCCTTTGCAAAACTGATCTAGACCTCACGTACTCCAAGTCCAAAGAGTACAATGAGCAACA
The DNA here is from genome assembly GCA_028565055.1 of Phoeniculus purpureus. Lineage (NCBI taxonomy): Eukaryota > Metazoa > Chordata > Aves > Bucerotiformes > Phoeniculidae > Phoeniculus > Phoeniculus purpureus. The sequence goes on from JAOXOE010068123.1 coordinate 17,724, forward strand.
CTTGAAGACAACAACAACAAAAAGGAACTAAGACCACGGTGCTTAATCCACAGTGATCTGCATTGTCCCTGTACGGATGGAGAACATCAAACAGCGCCTACGTGCGCACACGATTGCATAACGCGGGGCATGGCCACAAATGGGTTGCGTGTGTTTTCTGAGAGGCACAAAATCACTTGGATCGCAGTAGGAAGTTAGTGGTGCTTGAGAAGAATGATGGAAAGGTCATATCCAATGGTTCTGCACCTTGAGTCAACTACCTGCCCTCTGCTTTTGGTCGCTCTGGGGTGGGTTACATCATGCTGCTGCAGTAGGATGAAGCAAAATGCAGCCAATGAAGAGGGATACAGAAGGAAGATGAAGTAACATGAAGTAACCCCTTTTGTTTTTGGGTCCTACATTATGAAGAAAAGGGAAGGAAAGAAGAGAGCAACATGCATGGAACATACCTTATATGTCTATGGGCCCTTTCAAAGCAAAAAAAAGCGAGTGAGAGAGAGAGATGCACAGAGTTTGCAATGAGGTTTCATTAGTCAGGATCAGATGACAGCCTGTGATCTGCTTAGAGCCGCAGCAGAAGTAACTGGCTGCTGCTTACTAAGCTCCTTTCAATCGCAGTTTAGGCAAAAGTTTTTGCTTGACATTAGACCCTGGCAACACAAAAGGAGCCAAGTGCTGCAGATAGGCTGAGGAGCAGGTATCTTAAGATCCAGAAAAGAGGTAACTTGGAATCATAAGAGGCCCCTTTCAGGGGTTGGGAGGTCGCTGGAAGGTCCCCCTGGAGCCTTCTCCTCTCCAGGCTGAAGAGCCCCAACTCCTTCAGCCTGTCCCTTGAGTAGAGGGGCTCCAGCCCTCTGATCACAACTGCAGACAGAGATGAGCGGCTGAAGATACTCTATCCTTCCCTGTATCTCCATTTGTGTCTGTCTTTCCCCTCATCTAACTCTGAAACAGCGTCTGCAGCAGCTCTGCCTCTGACCCCTGTTTCTGCAGGGAGCAGTCAGGGAGGAACATGCGATTGAACGTGTGATTTCCCACACAGCTGCCACCAGGCCAGGTTCTGCCCAGGTCTGACCCTGCCTTCCACGTTCCCCCTGTGTTCTTCTCCCCAGGCCTCAGCCCAGGCAGCCTGCAGGTTATTTTTCTCAGACACACAAACCCAACCACGTGGTGCTGCATCTGCACTCCAGCCGTGTTTCTCCTCTTTGCTTCCTCCATGTATTCACAGCCACATTCCAGCCTCTCCACAACCTGCCACTCGGTGCCAGCCCCAGGCCCTTCAACTCCATTTCCAGAGCTGATCCAAACCCTGCTGAAGTCAACAGAAGCCCTTCTATTGCCTTCCAAAGCCCTTGGACCAGCTCTACAGTTCCTCTTTAAAACCTGCTCTTTACATAAAGATTTTTCTTGCGCTTGCCTCTGTTGTCTCACACATTCCCAAGGTGAATTATCCTTCTGTAACTCAGCTACCGGTCGTCAGCGGATTTGTCCTGATGGTTTTGTGGGTTTCTGCTGGGAGACATCACCAGAGTGTTTGGAAGCAAATTGAGAGAGGGCATGCTCTCCCTCTACTCTGCCCTACTGAGGACTCCTCACCTGGAGTCCTGTGTCCAGCTCTGGAGCCCCCAACACCAGAAGGACCTGGAGCTGATGGAGGCCAGAGGAGGCTGTGAGGATGATCAGACAGCTGGAGCCCCTCTGCTCAGGGAGCAGGCTGAGGGAGTTGGACCTCTTCAGCCTGGAGAGAAGAAGGCTTCGGGGAGGACCTTGGGACAAGGCAGAAGCAGAGAAGTTGTCCAAGCCCTGATTTTTCCCTGAGCTCAGTCCAGTGCCCCAGCATGCAATTATCACCTCACTTTTAATACTTGCTTTAATCTCCCAGAGGCTGGGTTTGTGCAGACCTTCAGCATAGGGGTGAATGTCCCCCTTTTCTGCCCCCTTCATTCAATGAAGCAGATAGCACCCAACAGCACCGACATTGTAGTTACTTTATCTTGTGGCAAACATGCCCTGCAATTTTACCCTCTGGACTGAGTGTGAAAACGGCTCACTTGGACATTGCACAATGGTTAAAGGGTTTCAAAGTCAGACGCGGCTTTCCCGTCAGCTGAAACCTCAGAGATACCTCTCTGACCACCTCCGGGGGAAGAAGCTGCAGTCAGATGATGATGGAATCACTGAAGCAAGGGCAGAAACACCAAATGCTTCTCAATTCCAGCTCCCTTTCAAGTCTACTCAAGACCTTCACCACATCACATTCACTGTGTAATCGTAGAATCATTAGGGATTGGAAGGGACCTCAAAAGATCATCTAGTCCAATCCCCCTGCCACAGCAGGATGCCAGTTCTTTGTGGGGATCATAGAATCACAGAATGTTAGGGGTTGGAAGGAACCTCTTAGAGATCATCTAGTCCAACCCCTCTGCCATAGCTGGATCAGGCCACCCAGGACTGCACTCAGAGGGGTTTTGAAAGCCTCCGAGTGCAGCAGAGTCCACAACCTCTTTGGGCAGCCTGTGCTACGGCTCTGTCACCCTCACAGTGAAGAAGCTTCTCCCTATGTTGAAGTGGAACCTTCTATGTTCAAGTTTATCCCCATTATTCGTTGTCTTATTACTATGCCCCACAGAAAAGAGACTGGCCCCTTCCAGTTGAGCCCCCACCCCTCAGATATTTACAGACATTAAATACGATCGCCTCTCAGCCTTCTCATGTTGTGTCTATTCATAATGAGACTCTCCTCTACATACTGCTCAAAATCACAGCTTACGCTTAGGAGGTAGGTGAGGTCAGCCTGTGGTTTTCAAGTGCATCATGCAGAGAGAATGAGCTGAGCTGAATGCTTGGAGAGCAGCCACTCATTTTGAAAACCCACCGCTCACTGTTCTTCTTTTTGTAAAGCAAAGATGCAGCCCCAGAACTCACCGCTTACTCCCTGTCACGTAACATTTTAAATGCTAACCTCTCTACCTTGGAGACTAAGCTTTGTCTTACAGAACTGAGAAGACACCCAGAGAAAGGAAATCACGGGGCTCTGCTCTGATCCTCTGGCAACTCAAACAAGCATCTTGGCAGGGTCACGGCCAGACCCTTTGCAATGTTGCTGCGTGATTTTGCCTGAAGTGCTCTTTCATAACCCGGGGTGGTGACAGAGTTTGCTGCAGCATGTGACTCTTCCTGCAGAAAGGAAGGTCGCTCCAAGCTATGGTGTCCCAACAGGTTGGTAGCAGAAAGCATTCCTGGCCCAGGTGTGTCAGGTTTCAGCTCCAAGGCACCTGGAGGAGATGGAAGGTCCCTCTAGACAGGTGGCCTCTGTCGGAGCACAGTGCTAGCTGAGTTCCTGCTGTGACTATAGCTGGTGGGAGAGTAATACTGACCCTAGCTCTAGCTGCAGCTCAGCAGGACCTCTGAGTTCCAGTCCTACAGCAGAGAAGAGGTTTGAGGGCATGACTCTGGCAGGAGATGCTCTTCTCCTCTCTCAGCCCGTCTCCCTGCTGCTAAAATCTGCTCTAGGGGCTATCAAACACTTGCAGGGACTGTTCAAAACCATCATTACTCATGAAGAACAGGGGGTTTACACCAGCGCATCTCAGAGCTGGCTTGGAGACGACATAACATGTCTGCTCTTCTCTTACATCTGTGAAGGAGTATTTTACTCTTCAATAACCTCCGTGAAACTGTCATGCTACTGCCAAAGCTGAGCATTGCCATCAACACACCACAACAAATGACCCAGAAAACACAGGTACTGACGGAAGACCCAGGAGGTAACTGCACATGGAGTTTAAACGCAAGTTCTGCTATTAAATTGCCAGTTCTACACCTAAGTTGACTCCTGCAATCAGCAGTGAACAAAAATCATTATCAGTACCATTCTGTCCTTAAAGAAAGGTGAGAGCCTGTTTGTTGGCAGCTTCCCTTCTCTCCCAGAATATCAGGAGGTTTAGCAAAATCTAAGTCTGAAGTTGCCATTCCAGACATCAGTGCTCAAAAATCAGACCCAGACAGAAACCCAGCATCTGCACATTAATATCACAGAATCACAGGAAGTTAGGGATAGGAAGGGACCTTGAAAGATCATCCAGTCCAATCCCCCTGCCACAACAGGATCCCCTAGATCCAGTCACACAGGAACATATCCAAGTGGGTTTTAAATGCCTCTAGAAAAGGAGACTCCACAACCCCTGGGCAGCCCCTTCCAGTGCTCTGGCACACTCATGGGGAAGAAGGTCCTTCTCAGATTGATGTGGAATCTCCTTTGCTCCAGCTCACACCTGTTGCCCCTTGTCCTATCATTGGGTGCCCCTGAGCAGAGCCTGGCTCCATCCTCCTGATACCCGCCCTTTCCATACTGATCAACATTCATGAGGTCACCCTCAGGCTCCTTTTTTCCCAAGCTCAAGACCCCCAGCTCCCTCAGCTTTTCCTCATCAGGGAGATGCTCTCCTCCATTCACCATCTCTGTGGCTCTGCACTGGACTGTCTCAAGCAGCTCCTTCTGGAACTGAGAGGTCCAGAGCTGGACACAAGATTCCAGATGTGGTCTCACCAGGGCGGAGTAGATGGGGAGGAGAAGCTCTCTCGATGTCCTAACCACCCCCTTTTCTGATCCACCTCAGTATGCCACCGGCCTTCTTGGCCACCAGGGCCCATTGCTGGTTCCTGACCATCTTGCTGGCCACTAGGACCCCTATGTCCCTTTCTCCTACACTGCTCTCCAGCAGCTCAGTCCCCAACCTGTACTGGTCCCTGGTGTTGCTCTTATCCAGATTCCAGACTCTACCCTGCCCTTGTTATAAGTGATTCAGTTTCTCCCAGAGTAACTCAATAAGATTCCATCAAAAGTGTGAGCTTTTGGTAGTTTGGCAGTAAAGCCTCTCCTCTAGGTGCACGTATTTATTTATATATTAATGCAATACATGAATAGATCTATTATTGAGTAACATGCATTGCTGATATAAATTTATACTCTCATACTGCAGCATACAGCACGATCTGCTCTATGTCCTCTCTAATCCCCACTCTAACCCAAGATAAGCTAAACATCTCCAAAGCAGCTCCGTGTCACGGGCTGTGGCCCCAAGAACTCACTACAACTGGCTGTGTGGATGTGCCAAGTTTCTAGAGTTTTAGGGTTTTATCCAACAGATCCCTGTGATTGCTCTCTTTTCTGCACCACCTTCTATTGCAGATATGATCACATGAACCTCTGGCAAACATTATGAATACAGATGGAAGGGGTAGAAAGGGAGCTACTCTGTGTTTATACTGTAGATATGATTCACAGATAGAGAATTCCTTCTACCTTTACTGGTGCTTTAAGCCCTTCCCTTCCGTGCAGATTAAACGGTGATCAGCAAGACCTGGAACACAACTTCAACACCAGCCTGGGGTACCTGTTTAAATCTCTTGCAAACCGTCCCATTCCTTGCCAAGGGTACTCACTCTTTCTATTGCAGCTTTTTACCAGCCAGGCTATACAATGACAACATTAAAATCATAGGATCACAGGGTTGGAAGGGACCTCCAAAGGCCATCCAGTCCAACACCTCTACACCAAGCAGGGCCAGCACTCACCAGACCAGGAGCCCCAGCCAGCCTGACCTTGAATGGCCCCAGGGATGGGGCCTCCACCACCATTCTGGGCAGCCTGTTCCACAGATTCCCCCACCCTCAGATTCACAGAATCATGGAATATTAGGGACTGGAAGGGACCTTGAAAGATCATCTAGTCCAATCCCCCCACCACAGCAGAATCACTTAGATCCAGTTGCACAGGAACCACACCTTGTTGCTCCTGTCCAGCCTCAATCTGTCCTTTTATGGTGAATTAGGACCACTTCTTATGGTGGATTAGGAGCAATTTCCTTCTCACTTTTTCTTCCCTTATTCCCTTCTTTATTCCCTTCTGTCTTCCCTCCTTTTTCCCTTCCTTCTTTCTCACCTTCCTTTTTCTTTCCTTTTTTTAATTTTTCTTTCTTTTTCTTTCTTCCCTTCTTCCTTTCTCTCTCTCTTTCTTTCTTTTTCCCCCTGAATAACAGATTCAGGGAACTTCTTTCACAGAAGTAGCCAATCTATCACCATTCGGGTGACATTAACTAACCAGCAGGAACTTCCGCTTGCTGTAACGCTTGGTGACTTCAAAATTGTGCAACACCTTTAGTAAACACTTCCTCATATAGGAACGAGACTAAAGCCTCGGGAGCAACTCACTGCCTCTCATTCAGGAGAGGCTTGCTCAGAGCAGAGGCAGCCTGGGAACCGACTTCCCCAGCCTGCGGAACCCACTGCCAGACCAGCACATCTGAGATGACTAATTTACTTCTGGTTTCTGTTGTTCTGTTAGATTTTCTCCAGCAAGGTATGGCTTTTTAATTTCACCTTCTTGCCCTCTGCTTGTGGTTGCTGCAGAAAGCTTCGTACGGATTCTATGGGGTTTTAATTATTAACAAGCAGATAAGAGGGAGCAACAATGAATGGGGAAAAGTATTGGCGGAATCAGGGATGTTTGCTTTTCTTTCCTCTCTGTTTAGAGACATTATCTAAAACTCTGTAGATCGATAAATATTTGTGCCAAAACTGACTGCAGGTTATAGCCTAAAGACCCAGAACTGGTTCATTTTGTCAGCTGGTTGAGGGAGAATTTCCCCTGCAAGTGAGCGGAGAATCCATCCAACTGGGACAACTTATTACCCTGACAGCGATTTGGCTGGAAGAGGTTTTTCTACAAACTCAATTACTGATGTTGCCTGAACTAGAACGGCTCCCACCCTTATTATCTGCGTGAAACTTCAGGTTACGAGGATTCAGATGACTTAACCCTCCCAGAACCCATGTTGGTTTTCCCCCCCATTGATTTCTTTCCATTCGTGCCGGCAGGGAACGGATCTTTTCTGAGCCTGCAGGAGCACGTAGAGGGTTTCTCTCTGTAATCACCCATGTAATTTGTATTGGGGTGGGGAACATTCGTGATTCCATGAGTCGCAAGGATTATCTCGAAATGCGTGCAGCACGAATGCCCAAGGTATTAGCGAGTCTCTTTCTTGTCAAAACCCAACCTCCGCTGTCAGTGAAATCCTCGCTAATGGTTTTTATTTTCTCCTCCTGATTTTGCTCTTGGAAAAGCACATAATTATTTGTTCCTTATTAGCAGCTTCGCCAGCTCTTGTAGGAGGCCCAAGGAATTTCTTTCCTCCTTAAAATCTCGAGACAACGCCTGAAGCCAGGCGAAGACAATACACGGAGGCGATTAAAAGAACCTGCCTCTAAGAAAGTATTTGTTCCCAAACAAAACCGACCCGTTTTTCCTCGAAATGCCCTTTGAATCGCACTGCGGGAAGAGGACAGGTTTAGTTCTGAGAGCACGATCCAAACTAGCCTAAACTTGAACCGCAGAGTCTGCAACAGGCAGGGGAGGGATAAAACCGGAGCACAGGCCTCAGCTCCCAGAGGCCTAAGACATGACTGACGGTTACATAAGAGCCCCTACGGAAAGGCCAAAGCAAAAAAACACCGTCATAGTTAAGTAAATAAAATTAGTTGCTTAAAATAAAGAGGTAGAGGGGCATGAGTGGGTCCAGAGGCACTGGGGAGGCCTCCTCTAGAGTTCTGAGGGCAGTGCTGGGCCCTCACTTGAAGAAAGAGACTGAGGGGACCTCTCCTTGAGTACTGGGAGCAGTGCTGGGCCCTCACACCAAGAGAGAGGCTGAGGGGCTTGAGTGGGTCCACAGGCACTGAGGAGGCCTCCTCTAGAGTTCTGAGGGCAGTGCTGGACCCTCACTTGAAGAAAGAGACTGAGGTGATGAAGCAGCTCCAGAGGTACTAGGGAGGCCTTCCCTGGAGTGCTGGGCCCTCTCTTCAAGAAAGAGATGGAGGGGATGGAACAGGTCCTGAGGAGCAATGAGGCTGGGGAAGGAACTGGAGGGGAAGGCTGATGGAGATAGGCTGAGGGAGCTGAGGGTGTTCAGCCTGAAGAAGAGAAGACTCAGGGGGAACCTTCTCCCTCTCTTCAACTCCCTGAAGGGAGGTTGTAGTCAGCTGGGGGTCAGGCTCTTCTCCCAGGCAACCAGGGTCAGGATGAGACAGCAGGGCCTGAAGCTGCCAGGGGAGGGTCACGTTGGATGTCAGGAAGCCCTTCCTCATGGAAAGGGTGATCAGAGCCCGGACTGGACTGCCCAGGGCACTAGTGGAGTCCCCATCCCTGGAGATGTTGAAGGCCAGCCTGGCTGTGGCCCTTAGTGCCCTTGTCTGGCCACTGGGGTGATGTCAGGTCCTGAGCTGGATGAGCTCAGAGGGCTTTGCCAGCCTCAATCATTCTGATATTCTGTGAAATGAAATATAAACCATCACTTTAAATGAGACATTCAGGGTCAGGCTTGGTGGGTCTCTGGGCAACCTGGTCTAATTAGAGATGGCTGTTTGGTGTAGGGGGGTTGGACTAGATGCTCTTTGCTTCCAACCCAACTTATAGAACTCTGTGATTCTGTAAGTAACAAGCTTGGAGGGGACATTTGCCAGCAGCATCTGCAGGGATAGGAACCGTGCACTGGGGACCCAGTCCCTTTGCACTCTCAGCTCTTCTCTGCAGCACCCAGCTCTGTCAAGATACAAGCGAGGTTACGCTGCAATTGTCTTTGGGAAGGGTTTAATCATATAAACCAATTGTGAAGAATTAATCTCTTTATTTTACTGGAACAATTTGCACGAGGATGTGCTCTGTCGTCTGAGATACAGAAAATTACAGTAATTGGATGGTAAAACCTGGCCTGGAGGCTGACAATTAAACTGGGAGTTGCACTCTCCCTTTGTTCTTAGTGGTTTGGTCTCTCTTTAAATTCAAATACAGGCTATTGTGCTGAGTGCTGAGCCCTCAAGAATTTGCTCGTTCAGGTAAAATGACCTTTCCTAGGAGATTAAAGAGTTTAGGAGGCAGAGAAAACCTCTTGTTGCCTTGTTGGAAAATAACAGACCCCTTGCAGGACCCTGTATTCTCAAATGATCTTTACCAGCTCTATTATTAACAGTGAGTGATGCAACATTTTAAGAAGAATTTGAAGAAGAAATTCTTCCCTGTGAGGGGGCGGAGGCCCTGGAACAGGTTGCCCAGGGTGGTTGTGACTGCTCCATCCCTGGCAGTGTCCAAGGGCAGGCTGGACGGGGCTGTGGGCACCCTGGTCTGGTGAGAGGTGTCGCTGCCCACGGCAAGGTGTTGGGGCTGGGGGAGCTCTGAGCTCCCCCCCATCTTCACCCTTTCTCTGATTCGGTACACATGTCCTGACCACCCCTGCATGTGACACCACACGTTAAATTCTTTCAAGATCGCTCAAGAATCACACAGAAAACAAAGAAAAACACTTCCCGTCTGCTCTGTACTTCCTCCGTGAGTGCAGACACACAACACTCCTTACAAGACAGAGCAGTATAAAGCGGTTTATATGAATGAAGGAATCACCTGGAATCCTCAAAGCCTTCAGGATCTTCCTATTTTACTGCTTATCTTCTATTATTTTCCCTGCCCCTGTTCAAGTGCCTTTCCCAGTCCTGCTGTCACAAGCACGTAACTGCCCTCAGTCCCACAGGATGGGTAAAGCACCATCACCACTAATGATGTAAGAGGACCAGCTGGAACACCTTCTAAAGGAGCAATCCAGGTTTGCTCCAGACTTGTGCTGAACTGCATGGCTTTATTTGCTTATCTAGAAGCAGCCTTAGCTTGTTTATCATCAGGTGATAAGGGCTGGAGATCATTCATTTCCCAGAACCGTATAAATCTGTGGTGTTTGCAGAATGGGAAGGCAAAGGTTGCCCCTTGCAGGGCTGGCCTGGCATGTTGGTGCATGAATTCACCGCCCGGCACTGGGGAAAGAAACAGAATGGCAGAAAATATTCTGACACCTGGAACAGCTGGGTGCATCAAGTCATCTGAAACTCAGATGGAATCATAGAGTCATTCAGGTTGGAAAAGACCCTTAGGGACATCAAGTCCAACCATCAACCCTACTGTACAAGTTCACCCCTAAACCAGACCCCCCCCCCAACACCACATCTAAGTGACTTTTAAACACATCCAAGGATGGAGACTCAACCACCACCCTGGGCAACCCATTCCAGTGCCTGACCACTCTCTCCGGGAAGAATTTCTACCTGATGTCCAGTCTAACCCTCCCATATTGAAGCTTAAAGCCCTTCCCTCTGGTTCTGTTGCTAATTACCTGTGAGAAGAGACCAGAACCAGCATCTCTACAATGTCCTTTCAGATAGCTGTAGAGAGCAATGAGGTTTCCCCTCAGCCTCATCTTCTCTAGACTCAATAGTCTCAGTTCCCTCAGAACATAGGGCCTGTTCTCCAGACCTCTGCCCAGCCTCCATGTCCTTCTCACCCTGCTCCAACCCCTCAACGTCCTTCTGATACTGTTGTAGAGTTATAGAGAGCGATGAGTTCTCCCCTTGGACTCCTCTTCCTCAAACTGAACAGCCCCAACTCCCTCAGTCTCTCCTCATCAGATTGATTCTCCAGGCCCTTCAGCAGCTTTGTTGCCCTCCTCTACACTCAATGTCTCCCCTGTACTGAGGTGCCCCAAACTGGAAGTAATCTGACTGCGAAGTCATCTGAAACCCAGATGGTAGCAAACCTCATGTCAAGTCCCATAAGGTCCCATAAGGAGACTCGGGTCCCATAAAGAGGGTGACTACTCAGCAGACCAGAGGCAGTGCAGAGAATATAGAGTGCAGCAGTGATTGTCTGTAACAGCCCAACAAAAACAGTCATGACAGACACAAAAATACGGTGTGGAAGTCAATACTGTCCTTTCATAAACCCCATCTGCTTCTCCCTAGGGAGCACAAGCAAGAAACTACCTGGAGTTGAGCAGTATGAAATGGTTTATCCACGGAAATTGCACACAGTCCATAAAAGAGATGCAGGAAGAAACAAAGAGGTATTGAAAGGGATCACTGCTTGCTTTGTTTGTTTATTGGGAGATGGGGAAGGTTTTTCTGGAGTCAGAGGAGCCTTGGTTTTCAAAGGCAAGAAAGTTTGAAGCCAGGCACTTGCAATAAGAAAAGAAAGGAAACCTGTGATCCCATGTCTGGCAAAGAGGAGCTCTACAGAGACGGACCTATGAGTTACCAGTGGAGCATCTGCATGATTATCTCTACAAAATCCCTGGGTTTGATGCTACTCTGAATAACTTATAGGCATTAAATTTGGAGTAAACAGATTTAATTGCTTTAAACTAAGCGTCATTCGAGAGAGCTTGGATTTAAGCATCCGCTTCAGCTCTCCCCTGAATATGCGGCTTTCGGCTGCAGAAACACATTAGCACAGTTAAAACTTGTTCCGTTAATTGCAAACCATGAAACAGAGTGACCTCCTGCTAATTCTGTGACTGCCAGGATACTTATTTTTGGTGGGAGGAGAAGGAAAAGCAAGCAGCTGGCTACATAACGAGGCCAGAAATCCGAACGGGCCATATTCTAATGCTCAGCTCTGTTTACAGACAAAATACGATGACACGGTGGAGTATGGACTCAAAGCCAACGGAGAGGAAGTCATACTGCACCTCCAAAAGAATAAGTAGGTTCGGCTGGGTTTTCCCTTGACCATTAGTCCTCACTGCAAGTGGCTCTGCAGGGCAGACAGGATACTGAGCAACAGGGTTTGAGCTCCTGTCAGACAGAGGTGTTTCAGTAACTACAACCTTTTGACTCCAGCGAGAGAAGAGGGGAGATGAAACATCATCACATCACTATGTTGGGGATGTGAAGTAACTACCCAGGCACAGGACATTACTATGAGAGAGTGACTCGCCTGGACTGCTAACTCCATTCTCCCAATTTATCTCCTAAAAGGATAAATCTACTCAATTTTTAAATTTTGCCTATTATTTCCCAAGTTTTTCATGTCCATGGATAGTCACTGGGTTATGTTTATTGTTTCTTTGTTCCATGCTGGTAGAAGCTACAGAGAAAAACAAGGGAATGACTTGATATAGGGGATCCTGCTGTGGCAGGGGAATTGGACTGGATGATCTTTCGAGGTCCTTTCCAATTCCTGATGTTCTGTGATCCTGTGAACTATCCATGAAACGGAGCTGGAATGGTTCTGTGTGCTTTGGAAAAATGGAAGGTAGAAGGCCAACGGCACCCTGGGGTGGATTAGAATGGGGGTGGTTAGGAGATCGAGAGAGGTTCTCCTCCCTCTCTACTCTGCCCTGCTGAGACCACATCTGGAGTATTGTGACCACTTCTGGGCCACTCAATTCCATAAGGACACAGAGCTGCTGGAGAGAGTCCAGCGCAGAGCCACAGACATGATGGAGGGAGTGGAGCGTGTCCCTGATGAGGAAAGGCTGAGGGAGCTGGGGCTCTTGAGCTTGGAAAAAAAAGAATGAAGGGTGACCCCATGAATGTTGATCAGTATGGAAAGGGAGGGCGGGTGTCAGGAGGATGGAGCCAGGCTCTGCTCTGGGGCACCCAATGATAGGACAAGGGGCAGCAGGTGTGAGCT